>JAXGGA010004835.1:0-83945 GCA_038373865.1 Uloborus plumipes
CAGTAGTAAATTGTAAATAAAAATAAACTAAATTGCTACACCCAACAAAGAACACAGGCCTAACAACAAAGAAATCACCACATTTTAATCTTAGCTCAAAAAATTGAAAAACACTTTAAGAATGCAAGTAAAGCAAAAATAAGTCTCAATGCACAGAAATACTAAATTATATGCTGAAATACAATAAAAATACCAAAACTGATACAATAAAAACAAACAATTTACATTAAAAATATCACTTAGCTCAGAGCAGCAAAAAATCTCCCCCGCAACACTGGCGTGCTGCTTTTGCATAATGTTGCATTTAACAAAACGTAACTAACTTATCTGAACTCCTTTGTCATTTCTAGCTCGTAGCATTTCACTTTCTGTTGGGAACTTTGTCCCAAGTTTCTGGGAGAGCTAAAAGCATTTTTCTCTTTTCTTCTTATGTCTTATTAGAGCAGAGAGACGCCTTCTTTAAGCATCAAAAAGCATCAGGTTCTTTTTCTCTTCGTTGCTTTTCCCTCTTTTATCCCTAGATGCTCATCTTTATCGAATCCTCTAATGCTCTTTCCATCATTTCAAGTTGTGCCTGCTTTTGCAAAAGCAAACACAAACAAGAAGTTCTGTCAAGAACTAAACGAGCCTACTTTCCCGTACATCGACATCGGCATTCTAGCATCTGATCATTATTCTCTTGATTATCTGAGACTGAAAATTATGTCAAACATACCTTTTTAGCACTTAAAGCTGATTTCTAAAAGCAAAATATACCCTTCTCATCCGATGAAATAGACACGTAAAAAGTAAATAAATGAATAAATAAAGTTTTGTAGCTCCTTTTAAAGAATGTAACTGTTACAGTTCTTCCGTAGAAAAATTCCTCAGTCGTTTAAAAAAAAGAAAAAAAATTTAAAGTGCAAAGAACTTCAAAACACATTTTATCAAAGAAAGAAAAAAAAACTCGTCCGTAAATAAAATGTCTCGAATTTCATTTTTTAATCCGTTGCCAATTGTTAAATATAAATAAAGAAAAAAATGTCCTCGTGAACGAAAAATTTTTGTTACAAAAAAGAATCGTCTGCCAAAAAAAAATAATAATAATAATAAATAAAATAAAACAAATGAATAAATAAACAAAAAATAGTCTGCACAGTCAGTCATTTTTTTCTGAACCTGCATTTCCGCCATGTTTGCGGAGAAGGAGTTGGAATCACAGTCCTCACAGAAGATTATTCAGAAAAGTACTTTACACAAATTATTTATCAAAACCATTTTCTTACAAAGTTAGTTTAAAGGAAATCCGTTCTAAGTTCATGATCAACATTCAACTTAAATTTCCCCGTAGGCTCTAATGTTGCCTTTTTCTGAACGGTTCAACATTGAACAAAAAATGGTTCAAATCAAACAGCGATATATGGGAATGAGCCTCTCCGAGTTCTTTTGAACAAAAAGGTTTATTCAATTCGGACGGTTCACTGAAAAGTTATTAGGTGTTGAAAGGTTGCTTGAACGGTTCAATGTTGAACAAAAAATTTTCAAAATGAAAATTTAAATACGGTAATGAAGTATCCTTGCCGAGATCCTTCGAAAAAAAGAAAGTTCGTTTAAATCGGACTGCACATTCCAAAGTTATTAGGGGTGACAGTTTGTTTGAACGGTTCAATGTTGAACAAAAATTGTTCAAATTGGAAATGTAACTACGGGAATGAAGTATTCTTGATAAGATCTTTCCAACAAAAAAAGTTTGTTCAAATCGGACTGTTCACTAAAAAGTTATTAGAGGGGGCAGACAGACCAACCGACCGACTTACAGACAGACAGACCGACACACAAATTCCCCATCTCAATACCCTACTTTCCAATTTTTTATTTTTCAATATTAATTTTTTTTTTTTTTTTGGACTTGGCGATATTTTTCGGACTTGGCGATATTTTTTGGATGCATTAAGCCACTTTTCATACTTTTTTCGTCTTTCTTTTATTTTTAACGGGAAAGTAGGCTAAAAATGTAAGCTTATGGATGTGAGAGATCCGACAAAAGAAGTGTTTTATCGGATGTTTGTGCACCCATAAGATCACATTTGTGCAGAGAAAAAGGCGTTTCTTGTAACGCTGAAACGCTTGTCTGCAGTACTCCTGAGCATTTGAGCTGTTCAACGTTGTTTTATATGCTTTTATTAAAACGCACAAAAGTATTTATCTATTTCATGGTTTAATATATTTTCATATTGATAAAATAAAATTTTGCAATTTTGATTAGTTTAAGAGTACTTTATTATGGCGTTTTTGACGAGCTGTACTTATTAGGGAACCGATTCACTCATTTTTAGCTATGCCCTGAAAAACATAGTTCATACATAAATTTTCGCATAAAATGTTGCTGTATGTACAAAAAGTGGAGGCAATTTAACTATATTTGAGCGAAGTACTTGGCCCTGAACGTAAAGTTAACCTTATTCGGCGCACTTACCTTAGGCTAAATATAAAAATAAAAAAAAACATTGGGTGAAAGTAATACTTTCCATAAACTAACGTATTCAGCTTTGAACAAGAAGTTCTGTCAAGAACTAAACGAGCCGACTTTCCCGTACATCGACATCGGCATTCTCGCATCTGATCATTATTCTCTTGATTATCTGAGACTGAAAATTATGTCAAACATACCTTTTTAGCACTTAGAGCTGATTTCGAAAAGCAAAATATACCCCTCTCACCAGATGAAATAGACACGTAAAAAGTAATTAGCGAATAAATAAAGTTTTGTCGCACCTTTTAAAGAGTGTAACTGTTACAGTTCCTCCGTAGAAAAAATCCTCCATCGTTTTCAAAAAAAAAAATAATAATAATAATAATAAAATAAATAAATAAATAAATAAAGTACAAAGAGCATCAAAACACATTTTATGAAAGAAAGAAAAAAAAAAGAAAAAAAAAAAGAAAAAAAAAAAAAACTCGTCCGTTAATAAAATGTCTCGAATTTCACTTTTAATCCGTTGCCAGTTGTTAAATATAAATAAAGAATAAAATGTTCTCGTGAATGAAAAATTTTTGTTACAAAAAAAATCGTCTGCAGAAAAAAAAATAATAATAAATAAAGTAAAACAAATGAATAAATAAACAAAAAATCGTCTGCACGTTCAGTCATTTTTTTTCTGAACCTGCATTTCCGCCATGTTCGCGGAGTCGGAGTCGGAATCAGAGTCCTCACAGAAGATTACTCAAAAAAGTACTTAACAAACATTATTTATCAAAACCATTTTCTTACAAAGTTAGTTTGAAGGAAATCCGACTTTAAGTTCAGGATCAACATTCAAATTAAATTCCCCGTAGACGCTAATGTTAATTTTTTTTCTGAACGGTTCAATATTGAACGAAAAATGGTTCAAATCAAAAAGCGAAATATGGGAATGTATGGGTAAGCCTCTCCGAGATCTTTCAAACAAAAAAAAAGTTTATTCCATTCGGACGGTTCACTCAAAAGTTATTAGGCGGGGAAAGGTTGCTTGAACGGTTCAATGTTGAACCAAAAATGTTCAAATTGAAAATTTAAATACGGTATTAAAGTATCCTTGCCGAGATGCTTCGAACAAAAAAAAGTTTGTTTAAATCGGACTGTTCATTCAAAAGTTATTAGGGGTGACAGCTTGATTGAGCGGTTCAATGTTGAACGAAAAATTGTTCAAATCGGAAATGTAGATACGGGAATGAAGTATCCTTGATAAGATATTTCGAACAAAAAAAAAAGTTTGTTCAAATCGGATTCTTTACTCAAAAGTTAGCATCGCGGGACAGGTTGTTTGAACGGTTCAAAGTTGAACCAAAAATTGTTCAAATCGAAAAATCAAATATGGGAATGAGCTGTACTCGCCGAGATCTTTCGAACAAAGAAAAGTTTATTCCATTCGGACGGTTCACTCAAAAGTTATTAGGCGGGGAAAGGTTGCTTGAACGGTTCAATGTTGAACCAAAAATGTTCAAATTGAAAATTTAAATACGGTAATAAAGTATCCTTGCCGAGATGCTTCGAACAAAAAAAAAGTTTGTTTAAATCGGACTGTTCATTCAAAAGTTATTAGGGGTGACAGCTTGTTTGAACGGTTCAATGTTGAACGAAACATTGTTCAAATCGAAAATGTAGATACGGGAATGAAGTATCCTTGAAAAGATCTTTCGAACAAAAAAAAGTTTGTTCAAATCGGACTGTTCATTCAAAAGTTAGCATCGCGGGACAGGTTGTTTGAACGGTTCAAAGTTGAACCAAAAATTGTTCAAATCGAAAAATCAAATATGGGAATGAGCTGTACTCGCCGAGATGTTTCCAACAAAAAAAAGTTTGTCCAAATCGGAATGTTCATTCAAAAGTTATTAGGGGGGGACAGACCGACAGACCGACCGACCGACCGACACACAAATTCCCCATCTCAATACCCTACTTTCAAATTTTTAATTTTTCGATATACATTTTACCTTTTTATTTTTTTAACTTGGCGATATTTTTTTTTAACTTGGCGATATTTTTTTTAACTTGGCGATATTTTTTTAGACTTGGCGATAGTTTTTAGATGCATTAAGCTACTTTTAATACTTTTTTCGTCTTTCTTTTATTTTTAACGGGAAAGTAGGCTAAAAAGTAACTAAATACGCATTGCATATCATGTGTGAAAGTAAGTAAGCTCAAGCTCTTGCAATTTCTTAGTCTGATACTCTTGACTTTGTGCATCGATTAAAAATTTTTGTTATAGATATAAAATTATGTATCTATGAATAAAAGTGGGCTTGGTTAACATAAACTATACTTTATTGAATAACATAATCCCCATAATGTTCAGGTACATTTATATAACAATTTGCATTAGGTTTCAGTCAATTCAGTTTAATTTATCATTTCAGCTCTATCAACTTTAACTTTTTCCATTTTTTTAAATGGTACTATCATCATCATCAGTTTTTTAAACCATGAGATACTACGAACTTAAAGTTTCTTTATTTTATTTATTCATTCAATTTTGTCATAAAAGGATATCTTAACAATACTTACTGATTTTAACTTCAAACTGGTGTTCTTAAAGGTGCATGAATACACAGCTTATGTAATAGCAATGCAAATATTTATTCACAAGTACCAGACTGTTGAAAAATTAAAGAAAATACTTTAAAAGTAATTTGCTGATTAAAAAAAAAACATACCACAAAAAAAAAAAAAAAAAAAAAAAAAAAAAAAAAAAAACAGAAATTTCAAATTGATTAACGAACTTTTATTAAGAATGTTCAAGCAATTTTGTCGTAATTAGTGAAGTAACCTGCTTGGATTAAAAAAAAACTGAAATATTTGAGATCTTGAATTTTTTATCATTAAGAAGATAGATTTTTAAGTTCAAGATTATTGTCAAACATCATTTTATTTTACATTTTAATCTTATCCACTTTTATTGCGAACACTTAAGTAATTTCTTATTTTCACACCTCTCGAAAACGGCATTAATTTATGTGTGAGTGATGATATTGCTCTGGTTTTTACAGGAAAATATTAGAGCAAAACAGAAAAAAAAAAATTGGTTTTTAAGATTGTTTTTCGAATATTAAGGATGCTTCACTTAAGTCTCTCTCCTTGCTGCTATTGTTTACATTATTGAACTTTTCCCTTCTTTAGCCCTTCAGAAGAAATAAAACAGTTAAAATATGATCCCATCGTCCTCTAAATCACTATCATTGCCATAAAATTATCTGCAAAGGGAAAATAAGCAGAGACTCAACGCTCAGAAAACTAGATGGGGGGGGGGATAGGGGATGCGTATTCACAGGGGTGCCCACAGGGGGATATTGGCGCATCAAAAAAAATTTGGGGGGGGGGGGGTAAACTAATTTATTTATTAATTTACTTTTCTTCTTAATTTATTTTTCTAATTTAAATTATTCACTTTTTTTAATTTAAATTATTTCGTTATTAATATTTATCTATTTATTTATTTATATTTTGTGTGTGTGTTTACTTGGAATGTCTATAAGTGAAAAAAAAGCGATTATATTCTACGCATAATTAGTACTTTTAAAAAATTAATATGTAAAAAAGTAATAGTTATAATTTAAAAAAATCAATAAATGATATTTAAAAAAATAAATAAAATTAAAAAGAGGGGTAAAAATAAAAAGTACAAGAAGGTTGTGAACATTTTTGGGGAGGAATTTGCTCCATTAAGCTTGGGGAGGGGGGATGAGCACCCCCTGCATATTCACTCAGGAGATCAACTTAGATCGGAATCAGATAGAATAGTGTTAGAAACATTTATCATGCTGCGCAGTGTAGAATTTTACGCGCATGCAATTAAACGCTATAATAATTAAATTAAAAAAAAAGTCTACAGGAAAATATAGTTAAGCTGCAAGTAAAAGTATAAAATTATGTGCATTCTTAACTATTAATTGAGTAAACTATGCACTAAAACAAAATTTATTGAACGTCTCAAAAACAGTTCTTAATAATGAATAATTTCGCTGTTACATGCATGAATATCAATTACTTTGTGGGTTTTTTAATTCTTCTTTTTTGAAATATTTAAAGAAACTTTTGCGTCTTAATTTTTCTCATACTTAGCTCACTAAAATATGCATAATGCTTAAAATTGCAACAGAAAACGTGACCAAGTTACGTCTTATTTTTAAGAGCATCTTCCGTTGAGGTAGATGAAGTTCCTACTAAAATGGAAAAATAACTCGACTTTTTCTTGAAAAGTTTGAAAAGTAATACTTCTTACTCTTATGAACAAAAAGAGCATAAAAATTTATGATTTTTGAAAGTTACTTCAAAATTTGCATATATATTTCATTCGCGGGCATAACTTCGAGCAAAGTTTGAAAAATGTAAAAATTTTTGTGAAAAAATTTCTCATTTAGAAATATTTTTATTCTTTAGTTATGAAGAGGAATTTCGCGTTTCAAAACATTTTCCCATTAGTTTGATAAAGTATAATGTTATCATTTATGTACATTTTAAAATAACTTTAACATTTCAGTTATTTTTATTTAAAAAGTGAGTAAAGTCAGGATAAATGCAACTGTTGGTAAAAAGCCAAGACCATTATATTTAATGTTAATACGTTAATTAGAGTGTATTGTAAATGTATGTCAATACAGATATAACAGAATGGTCGAATCGTTTCGGTTTTTTTTATTTGCTCTCTTGGGGGGTGGTTTTTCTCCCCACTCGGAAGAAGTTCCCGTGTTCTGAACTTGCTTGTAGTTCAGGCAGTTCGGACTTAGATCTTTTCCTTCGGGATAGGTTCTCATGTTCGAAACTTGCTTGGACAGCAACTACGAACCGTCGGCCATTTTAAATGCATTAAAAGTATCAACTCTTGAGATGAACCAAATGGATTTCATAAGCTATGATTGAATTATGTAATTTAATTGTTTTTTTTTTTTTTTTTTTGAAATAGATGTTATTCCAACAGAATGGCCGAATCATTCCGGTCTTTTTTCCGCTTTCGTGGAAGGTAATGTTAATATGTTAATTAGAGTGCATCGTGCAAACTTTTTTTTTTCCTAATGTCAACTTTACAATCAAGCCATATAATTTCTGAGCAAATGATGTAATTTCATTTTTTTTTTTGAAAAATGTATGTTATTACAGATATAACAAAATAGCCAAATCGTTTCGGTTGTTTTTCTCCCCTCTCTTGGGCGGAGGTTTTTTCCCCCAAGAGAGGAAAAAGTGCTAATATTTACATACTCTGCTTTAAAAAATTATGTTATTGCTTATTAAGATGTGCATCTTTTATTGCGATAATCACAAAAGATAATTCATACTTCGTTGAAAATAATTATTTATTCCAGCCTCATTTATGTAGGTTATTGCTACTTGGCTTGAGTAACGTTAATAGTGAATGAAACATAAACAAAATAGCTCCAGAATATTTGTCTTGGAAAAATTACTTTTAGAGGCAAGCGAACAAATTAGCGAATTAAGCATGCAGGAGCATATTTTTTACTCACCAGTTGTGATTTAATGTTGATTAAGGATATTATGTTAATATTGCGGTAATTGGTTTCTTTGTTCACTTTTCTAACGTACTATATTTTTATTAGACAATAAACTGGACGGTGATTTTTTTTCATGAAATATGGCTTTAGTGAAGTAAATTAACGCATTTTACTTTTAAATTAGATAAACATAGTAAACATTTATTTATTTATTATACTTTTGTACACTGAAAAAACAAACCTGTTGTGCAATACAGCGCCAACTCGGCTATTTCGATCTATGGACTGCAGTCTATGGATCGCCGAGTTGGCGGTGTATTGCACGTTTCGGTCTTAGCCCTTGCTTAGAGGCGGTTACTCACTGCTTTAAACCTGTTGTCTTTACGGTAGGGTCATTCCACGTCAAGTGATCCAAAATCTGAGAAAAATTTTACCTTACATTTTTGTATTTCTTTCAAATTTGGCTCATCAATTGTACCCATTGAGGTAATTAAAAGTCTCAATTTTTATATTTTTATCTCTATTATTTTTTCATTTATGAGACTTTGAATTTTGGAAAAACCCTCGTTTTTCCATGGATAAGGGAAAATAAAAGGGACCATAACTCGGCACCAAATATAGATAGAACGATTTGGTAAATCGCATTTTAAAGTACGTTAGTTGCCGCTTAATCTGATATGCAACATGACTAATTTGATAAAAATTTTCTTTTTCAAAAAATGAAATTTAAATTTCAAATTTAAATTTCTCGAAAAACATATAATGATTTTTTTTCAAAAAATTTTCAAAAATTCTTGTGTATTTTATCTATGTTTGTACCAATTTTTAGATTGGGATCTCAATGGGATCATATTTTTTTGAATTTTTGAATAAAACTGTATAGGAAAAAAATGATATTTTTTAGATTCTATTTATTTAAATACTAAGTTGTCTGGCTTGTGATGGTCTAAAAAGTAGTAAATGAACATGAATATGTTTAAAGGGAGCTGGCATGAGCTTATAGATTAGTCAGGTTCATCCCTCCCCTTCCTCCCCTGCTCAACCACTCTTTTTTTTTTTTTTTTTTCAAAACTGTTCAAAATGTTTTTAAAAAAAACTCTTTGATACAAAATGAATAGTAAACTTATTTAAAGTTGGTAAATGGGTTCCCTTATAACTAGACGAAGTATCGCCGTCCCCACCCAAATATACCATTCACACTATACTAATATGACGTCCAACCTCGGGATTAAATTGAGGATTATTTTCACCCTAGGTATATATATTGTTTTTCAGACGAAGTGTTTTTTTTCGATCCGAGCTTCAAAGTGTACTTCCATTCAATATCTAAAATTTAACTTTATGATTCATTTCATCTCCTACCCCAGCCCCAATCTTCAATTTTGAAGAGAGGAAATAAATGGGTCGCCCCAAGATCATAGCAAACAGCAAAATAGCACTGTTTCTCCTTGTTCTCATTGTTTTTTCTATTCTTTTCGCACAAAACTGAAAATAAATCAAAATATCAGATCATATGTCTGTGTCCCCATAACTATCTTCCCACATTATCTAGTGTGCATCTGTTATTTAATTTTTTTATTTGTTTGTGTTCTTTTTCATTTTGTTGTAAAGGAAAGTAATGCATCAAGATATATATATACATATATTAAACAAACACTGCTTTTTTGATCATAACCTCTCATGCTGTTTAACTTCTGTACAGATTGCTCCTTTCCTTTTCCTGCCTTTCCGCTCCAAACTTTTATTTTTTTATCATCCCGCCTAACCCCATTTCAAAGCCTTAGTCTCTACTGATGTCTGGTAGTGTTTCATTTTGTTCTGTTTGTTACTCTTTCCTATTAGTTCATGAGCTTTGTCCAATAAGATAAAGGAAGGGCAGTGATGGGGACTGACATATAACCTGATACTTTGATTTCTCTTCAGTTTTGTGTGAAAATAATGGGAAAACATTATGAGAACAAGGGGAAACAGGTGCTATTTTGCTGTTTGCTATGATCTTGGGGCGAACCGTTACTTTTCTTCCTCCAAAGTTGAAGATTGGTGCTGGAGGAGGGGATGAAATGAATCATAAGTTTAAATTCAGATATTGAATGGAAGTACACTTTGTGAAGGTCGGATTGAAAAAAGAAACACTTCGTCTGAAAAACAATACATACCTAGGGGGAAAATAATCCTCAAATCAATCCCCAGGTGAGACGTCATAGTAGTGTAGCGTTAATGGTATATTTGTGTGGGGGAAGGGTTTTACTTTGCCTTGTCATAAGGAAACCCATTTACCAACTTTAAATAAGTTTACTATTCATTTTGTATCAAAAAGGTTTTTTTTTTTTAGCATTTGAAACAGTTTGGAGGGAAAATGGTTGGGTCGGGAAGGAAGGGAGGGGGAGCTGACTAATTTACAAGTCAATGTTAGCTCACTTACCTATAGTAAAAATAATAGTCAATCCAATCCCCAGGTTAGATGTCATAATAGTACAGCGTTAATGGTATATTTGCGTGGAAGAGGGGATACTTCGTCTAGTTATAAGGAAACCCATTTACCAACTTTAAATAAGTTTACTATTCATTTTGTATCAAAGAGTTTTTTTAACATTTTGAACAGTTTTGAATTAAAAAAGAGTAGTTGTGCAGGGGAGGAAGGGGTGATAAGGTGAACCTGACAATTCTAAAAGCTCATGCCAGCTCACTTTAAACATATTCATGCTTGTTTACTACTTTTTAGACCATCACAAGCAAGATAACTTAGTATTTAAATAAATAGAATCTAAAAAATATCATTTTTTCCTATACAGTTTTATTCAAAAATTCAAAAAAATATGATCCCATTGAGATCCCAATCTAAAAATTGGTACAAACATAGATAAAATACACAAGAATTTTTGAAAAAATTTTGAAAAAAATTCATTATATGTTTTTCGAGAAATTTAAATTTGAAATTGAAATTTCATTTTTTGAAAAAGAAAATTTTTATCAAATTAGTCATGTTGCATATCAGATTAAGCGGCAACTAGCGTACTTTAAAATGCCATTTACCAAATCGTTCTATCTATATTTGGTGCCGAGTTATGGTCCCTTTTACGTTCCCTTATCCATGGAAAAACGAGGGTTTTTCCAAAGTTCAACGTCTCATAAATGAAGAAATAATAGAGATAAAAATCAAAAAACTGAGACTTTTGATTACCTCAAGGGGTACAATTGATGAGCCAAATTTGAAAGAAATACAAAAATGTAAGGTAAAAAACGTTGGATCACTTGACATGGAATGACCCGGTATGATATTAAAAGCAGAGGTTTCAGTTTAAGACTGTTAAATCCACATACTAACTGTAAAAATAGAAATGTCGCAGTTTATTACTGTAAAATTAGCAATTTACAGTTTATTGCCATAAAATTAGCTAGATTATATTGTAAAAACATCAGTGTAATACTGGCAGCAGAGGTTCGAGCTTAAGCTGTAAAATGCACAATAATAACTGTAGAACTAGCAATTTTACACTTTATTACTGTAAAACTAATAGTTTTAAAGTTTATTACTGTAAATTTATTACAAAATTGGCTGCATTGTACTGTAAAAACACATTAATTTTGCAGTATACAATTTTTTTTTCACAGCATATTATAATAAAACATGCATCAATAATGGCTTATAAGAAAACATGCATCAAACAATGCATTGTACTCTCTAACATTTTTTCGCGAAACCTCCATCGTATCTGCGCACGCGCCAAGTCTCTTCAGACTGTCTCGAAATAGGAGGGAAATGCAATGAGGAAGTAGCAAGCGAGCAAAAACTGAAGGCATCGGGAAGTGCGCATCCTAAACTTATCTCCCCTTTTTCAAATGGAAGCATCCGTGGCTGCCAGGCGCACAAAACGCAAACAGACAGTACAGTAAAGGAGTCGCCAACCCATGTGCTATTCCGAACATTTTACATTTCTTAGAAAATGTGTCAGAAGTAAAAAAGCGTACAAGTTAATCTTTCATTGATATTTATGTTGCCTTAATTTATTAGTAACATATATTTTATTCACTAAAAATAATTAAAAGATAACACAAACATAACGACTGTTGTTGTACTACTAACAGTACCTTTCTTCTTCAGCATCAACCTTTTTGCGAATTAAACATTTTGCACAACTCTTCCTGTTGGTTATTCTGATTCAAAACCGCAGTTCAATAGTATCATTGACAGAGCCAAACCACTTTTGCCGGCCGTATTCTCTTTCCTTTTGGTAAGAATGAGAGGCCTAAAAAACTTTGAATCACATTAGTGCTTCCACTCACATTATTCACCTTTTATCTCTTCAGCTCTTTGTGTACTCGCGTCTTGAATATTTATCTGGTGCAGTGCGTGTGTGAAAGAGAAGATTTTATCAAATAGGAGAGCGTTAAAATAGTTGAAGTGACATTATCGTTTTTCCGTATTATGCAATTTTATGCATAACATTACGTAAGGCTTATTATGTCTTTATGTACAATTTTCATAAAATAGTTGATTAGGATCATGTAAATTTTAGTCTCTCATCATGAAATATTCAGTTAGTCCTGACAAGTCTCAAATTCGCTATCTTAGAAATCTCTACATGATTAAAGCTTTTAATTTCACTGCATTTTTTAAGTATAAATTCAGCTTTTATTTCCAATAAATAAACTTCTCCGAAAATCTCTATATCTCGCATTACGGCTACAGAGCGTTTTGTTCATTGCAGAAGTTGTAGTGTTTTCTTTTTTCATCGTTGTATTGTCCTGATAAATTCCTAATCGATGTAATTACTGATTTTTTTTTTAAATCGAGAGGGGGATCAAGTGCTTCCCTCCCCAGCTTTGAGAAACCAATGTATTTACATATAAGTGGGCATGCGTTTTGCTGTTTTCCGATGAAATTGCGTTGTGTTTTCCCCCTTTGACTCCCCCTCTGGAAAAACTTGAAATGACGGGCCTGATAGAAAAACAAATTTTCATTAAAAAGACACTTTTCAAACTGTGTAACGGTAATTGAAAATTACTTAATCTATTAAATAAATCAACTAAAGCTTAATTTAAAAATTATGAAACTAATTAGTTTTTAACTTGTTTTCTTACTACAATTTACGTTGAATTGAGTAAGGATTACGCAGCATTTTTGCAACTAAAAATTCGGATTTAATACAAGTACCCCTTTCGAAGCTACCGTCTTTTATATATTTTTTCCTACTATACTACATTTTCTTATAAACTCCATGGAATGTTTCCTAAGAAGCTTAAAAGCATTCTTCCTTTTTCTTTCCTTCCTTATGAGAGCTTAGAGACACCTTCCTTAAGCATAAAATCGCATCAAGCTCTCACTCTTTGCTTTTTTCTCCTTCATCTTTACTTCCTGCCTTCTATTGAATTTACTAATGTCATTTTCATCCCTCCAGTTCCCTTTCGCAGTGCTCATAAATTAAGTAAAGGTCCTGAAATCTGTTAAATTTAAGCACATACAAGAAATTTTCTTACAACATTAAGTCTAACTATATAAGAGAGCTTGAGTCCACAAAACAAAAACTATTTCACTGGGCTTCGAAGTATCTAAAAGTTATCTATGGGATTATACTGTCTGTTCATGAAAACCGTGCCTGCCACTCGCTAAACAGTTCCACTTAAAAAAAAGGTAGATAGATTGCCGGTGATAACTTTCTGAAGTTTTCAATTTAAAACGCATTTGCAATATCCTTTTGACATCATGCAACTAAACTATATCTTTGAAATTAGCATTGTTTCCACGTTGTTTGATACGGTACAAAATTTTTTTTATTATTCTTCCCCTTATTGTTACCTTACCTAACACCCCTATTTTAGTAAGATCAGAGATCACATGACGCATGCGTAAATGAGCGGAAGGTTTTACCTTCGGTTTTTCAGAGGGTCATTTGCGCAGGGGCAGGAGGGAGTCATAAGGCATTTTGAGGCACAAATAGGGGTTTTGAGGCGAATAATTTGAAATTTAAGTCCCAAAAAGGGAACTTCAGGCTGTCCATAGGTGACTTAAGGAGGTTAAAATGTTAAAACGTGAACGGCTTATTTTACATTAGAAATATAAAAAAGTTTTACAATCTTGCATTTCTTAACGATAAACAATTTTACACACCTCTGTTCTAAAAATCCACATAACCGCACTGAAACATCACATAGCCTTACCTTTGAAATTGGCACAAAACTATTTCAAACCTTTGGATTGAAGCACTTTTATATGAATATTCGATGGTTTAAAGAAATCTGTTAGGTTACCGTAAACAAGGGTTACTTGGACCCTAGGGGGTTACTTGAGCACAACAGTAAAATTATAAAATCTGGGTTTGGCACTAGCGTTAGAGACTGCAGAGTGCTGCTACCTAGTGGAGAAACGAGGAACTACGCGCAAGTATTCAACTAATAAGTACCAAACACAGTATTATTTTCTGTAATGGGCTCAAGTAACCCCCTAGAGTCTAAATAACCCTTGTTTACGGTATTTCAAAATAGATTGCTCATCGTTTTTCAATATTTATTTTCAGTTGTATAAATTCGTTGCCAAACTTCATAAGTTAACAGTGAAAAAGTTCATAGTACATAGCTTGTATGCTCCTACAAACATGTACATTAGAAAATATACATTACTCGATGGAAATATACTCATTTTTTCTATTTTTGTACACAACGTAAATTTTTAATCCTATTGCCAAAAAACTCTCTTTAATCCAGTTTTGAGAAACATTAAATTATAAGAATACCCACATTTGTGAAAAAAACTTTCTTGCAGTCAAAAAACATTGTTTTTATTTTTCTATTTTTTAAAGTTTTCCTAAATAAAAAGGGTTTGAATTTATTAATGATTAAATAAATTTTATTGAAGCAAAATTTAAATAAACAACTTCATAAATGCACATATTTACAATTTTATTTTATTTCAGCATTTATATTGCTGCTTATTTATTTTCGATTTGTTAGAACAAAGGTTTTAACTTTCTTCTCACTTTTGCTCTTCAATTTACGTCTTAAGTTTATTACTTTTCTTGCATTAATATTAATAAACTGCTATATGCCCTTCTTTCTTTTTTTTCTCAAATGTAAGTAAAGAATGTATATAAAGGTTTTAATGTTTACATAGATGCATCTCGAAATGTAATTCTCGCAACGCACAAGGGCGTAGCCAGGACTTACGTTTGGGCGGTGCAAGCAGTGGCACCCAAATAGGAGGTCACTGTGACCTCCCAAAAAGTTTTTATCCGATACAAATTGACTGATGAAATTTGAAAACTGAGACAGTATTGCAAGGGTGAACTTCTTTATTTTATTTATTTATTTTCTTTTCTTTTTCTTTAATTAAGTAATTTATTTATTTTCGTGATGCCTCACGTCTCTTTTGGTAGACACAGATAAGTATGCATTCTTGTATTTTATTTATTTATTTTTTAATCATTCAGTAAAGTTCTGAGTTTCATTCGGTAAATTAAAAATTTTCTCCTCAAAAACAGGCAAGCTTACTATCATTTTCTGAAAAGTAATCAATACTAGATATAATAACGCAGTTTATATAAAGTTCCCAAAAATTAGCATAAAAGTCAAATTTTTCAATAAAAACAGAAAGAAAAAAGCAAGAAAGAAAGAGAAAAAAGTGCTTGAAATTCTATTTGCACAAAAAAAAGGAAGAAATTATGAACTCAAAGAAACTATACTTTATTCAGTCATGCACATTGCACACCTTAAACCAATGGATGGTATAAAATATTTCTAAAAGAACAAAGCAGCTGCTTTGTATTAACATGCTGGTGACCAGCATGTTGCAATGAAAAGCATGAAAGGGGACAAAATCGTTTGTCAAAAAAATAAATAAAATGGGAGGTCACAGTGACCTCCCATTGGCTCTGATCTAGGGGGTGCAGCTGCACCCCTCTGCACCCCCCTAGCTACGCCCTTGGCAACGCACATCCTGTTGTGATAAACTATGTAATTATCATGATAATTCAATTAACTTTCCTAATTACCATTAATGACTAAAATGTACTTAGTTACACAGCAACTTTTTTTTAAGTTGATTCAAGAAATATCAACATTACTTTTAGCCGTTCAACAAATGCATCTACAGTTAAGAAAAAAGTAGCAGCAAAAGGTACCGAAAGCTAATTAGTAACATTTCTACGGTGGATTACATTGGTTTTTGTTTGAATTCATGCGTTGTTTCTTGATGCAACCAGTCCCGCTTAACATGAAAAACATCCCGCTGCACTGTAACACATAGATGTTGTTTTAACAGTATAATGCAGTTAGTTTTATAGTAACAAACTGTAAAAATTGCTGATTTTACATTAATAAACTGTAAAATTGCTAATTTAACAGTTTATTACTGCGCATTTTACAGTTTTAAATTAGAATATCTGCTATCAGAATTATAGTGTCGTTTTAACAGTATAATACAGTTAATTTTGTGGAAATAAACTGTAAAATTGTAGTAAATAAACTGTAAAAATGCTGCTTTACAGTGATGAACTGTAAAATTGCTAATTTTAAAGTTTGCTACTGTGGGGGTGTTTTACAGTTTTAAACTTCAACCTCTGCTGCCAGTATTATACTTTAAAAACAACACTTTATTTTTTGCAGTGAGTTCATTGTTAGGAAAGATTATTACAAAATCCAATGTTAGTTCCGATTGGAATAAATCTATATTTTGTTTCAACCTTAGTATTAATTTATCAACGGAGTAAGTTTGATCTACCTGTATAAGTTAATTTTAGTAATTTCTTTAACGTGAATGTGCCTTAAATAGACGGTTCAGCACTTCCCCTATAGTAATCAAAACATGAGAGACAACTGGAAAGTCCTCTCCCATATTGACCTTAAAGCTCACAGATGCATGTTAAATCTATTAAACTTTCTTGACGCCAGCAGGACCCTGCTCTTCCCCGTCCTAAACTAAAATTCACCCTTAATCAGTCTTTCTTTTGTTATGCATGACATCTCATTAAATTTCTCTCACCTACCCCTTTTATACAATCTTCCGTTCAACACGTGATCTTAGCCCATAATATATTTGCGCACACCTTTTCATTCACTTAGTGAATTTGCCTTTATTTTTTTATTTATTTATTTTTTATTATTCTGTTTGTTTCGTTTAGTCATCTTTTCATATCTCTGTGTTTTGTATGTTCTTTGTCTTGCTGTTTTTGTATTGTACCCTGTAATTTGTCTTGTTCTATTTTTATTGTATGTAATTTTTTGATGTCTTGAATAAATTTGGTCACCGACTCCGACTGCCGGCTTACGAAAAGACCCTGGGAGTCGTTCTACGGCAGTCGGTTGAAAGTGGTGCAGAAAATTAAAGGAGATTATTACAACGTTAAATTGCTCAAAATTTCAGAGAACTTTTTATCCATCAGCTCTCCTTTTTTGAATTGAAAACTGATTTCTTTGTGAACCTAAAACATGTGTACAATTCTCTGAAAAATTCTGCAATTTAATGTTTTATTTTATATATATATATATATATATATATATACAGGGTGTCCACTCCAATCGTGGACCAATAGCTAATTTCTAAACCGTTAGAGATAAGCATATAGTTTATTTAGGAAAAAATCTCCAAATTACGAAAGGAATTTTGGGTCTATTCAATGTTTTTCAAAAAATCAAATTTTGAAAGAGTTACGAAATTTAAATTTTTATACAGCCCCCCAGTCCTATCAATCATATTTAGTAAAACATTCTTGACACTGTAACGTTTAAAACTAAAAAAAAAATCACTCTTCTACCATAAAAATTGACCGAGTTATGACGTTTTGAAAAATCAAGATTTTGACGGATTTCGCATACGTTCCCTTAATCGATCTCTCCATGACGTCATGAAACAATGCAAAATCTTGATTTTTCAAAACGTCATAACTCGGTCAATTTTTGTGGTAGAAGAGTGATTTTTTTTTAGTTTTAAACGTTACAGTGTCAAGAATGTTTTATTAAATATGATTGAGAGGACTGGGGGGCTGTATAAAAATTTAAATTTCGTAACTCTTTCAAAATTTGATTTTTTGAAAAACATTGAATAGACCCAAAATTCCTTTCGTAATTTGGAGATTTTTTCCTAAATAAACTATATGCTTATCTCTAACGGTTTAGAAATTAGCTATTGGTCCACGATTGGAGGGACACCCTGTATATATGTTGCACTTAAATTTTCATTTTATTTTTTTCATTCTTTTCGCTTTCTCTACCTAACCCTTAAGTACCGGTTCTAGCTTAAAACGCATGGATGCTATATGCGAAACGTTTTAGGTGCAACTTATCCTCCGTTTTTAGTAAAAAGCAATATGCTATACTTCAAACAAAAGAAAACATAATGAAACTTAAAACGAAATACTATTTTCCCGATAATTTGTCTAAAAAAAGATTTTTTTGCGTACTACGTTAACTACACACTTTTCCTTAATAATTTTAGCTTAGAGATTTTCTTTAACGGTTCAGCAGTTTTTCTTTAAGTGTCCCATTAGCGGAGCTAAAATTAAATGGTCCGAAAAATCGGGAATTAGCGTAAAACGATCAATTTTCTGCTGCTTTTGCAATTTCGAAAGCATTCTAAGTAACTTGTAAAAAATCTCATTAATTGCAAGCGATAAATTTTTACCTGAGTATATAGAATATCAAAAAGAAAAATTAAAAAAACCATGAAGATACTCATTCTTAAAATGTGTAGCTTTTTTCATTTATTTATTTATTTATTTTATGAATTATAGCTAACAAATTGACGAAGCAAATTTAGCCTGAAAATTACCTTTTTTCCGTAAATTGATTAATTTTAATTCAGTGATTGATTCTTCTACATTGACTTCATCCATTAAAAGTATTTTATTCTCATCAGTGCTAATTAATGTTCTACGCCTGTTGCTCAGAGGAGCAACAAGTTCGATATTTGAAAAAAGCTAACGGGTAATTTTTACTAAACTTTCACTTTTATTTCTTGCGTTCTGTTCTTTAACTATATTTATCGTTTGCATAAGCATAGTCACATGAAAAGCTTTTTTTTTTTTATTATTTTCTCAGATGTTTTGACTTTACTTAAGATTAGAGCATTTTTTTAAATCAATGAGCATTACTGCATTTGTGCATTTGAGCAGAAAAATGTGCTCTTCTTACTTAACGACACTGGACCTATTGGCCCTTTTCTAGAAATATATGGACTTTTCATTTTTTACAAATTCTAGGGAATTTTAGGGAACACTATGAATAAAATAACACTATGAGAAGCAAGAGATTTTTTTTAATAGAGGGATGGAAAACACACTTACAAATCTTGCGGGGGGGGGCACACCTAAGTTTATGCACGCCTCTGTTATTTTGCTCAAACTAGTTTTTTTAGAGAGAAAAACTAATGTCAGCTGGTAACTACTCAGCTTTAATATGACATATTAATTAAGAATTCATAATAAATCAGTGAAATGTTCATAAAGATCATACCTAAAACTATCAGATTTAGCAACTCCATGAATAGAATGCTGCATAATCAATCGATCATGATAATATTACCTACATAGCAGCATAATCAGCCGTGGTGCTATCTTATACATCAAAGCCTGCTTTCCATACTTGAAGTAAACTTAAAGCTCCAACGTCGTAAAATGTTAACGGGATAAAGATTTACGATTCTCCGAATTCAACAGCTTCGTGCGAACAGGGCATTGCATACATTACAGTCGAATACAATGCATGTTCGACATGAAATATTGTCCCTTTTTGGAGCTTTTAAATAATGGCACTGCTCGAAGTGGCGATAAGCTTTTATAAGCTACAGAATAACGACTTCCTCTCTTTATTAGGAGCCTAGAAAGTGGGAGATTGTGTCAAAATTTACCAAGGAATGAAAATCAATGCTGAACATTCTAAAAATCAAGTCTTTGTCCGTTAAATACACACCGGTCGTTAACACTTTTATCTTGAATTGCTCTTTTATATAAATGCATGGAAAGGAAAATTTATTTTTACTGATTTATTGCAAATTTCTTCGAAACAGTTATGTTTTTGAGACTTGAATAAACACCTTTGTGCGGAAAAATAAATATTAATAATCAATGTTAAAACGCAAAAAAAAGTGCAAGAATCTGCAGACACCTATTTCAGGACTACATGGAACCGCTTTTTCAATGCAATATAATGTGAGCTGTAGGATGAAAAGAAATAGAGATAAAGGGTAAGAATAAAGGTAAAAAGAAATAGAGTTAAAGAGAAAAGTAGGTGAGCTGTAGATAAAAAGATCCGAGAAAAATATTTTCTCGGATGACTTTTCGTCCTAAAGCTCACATTTCATTGCATTGACAAAGGGGTTTATTGTAGCCCCGAAACATGTGTCTGCAGATTCTTACAAATTTTATGCATTATAATGTTAGTTATTAGTATTTTAGTCATGTTTTTGATTTCTTTGTTAAAGACATTTTATTCTATGCAACTTAGTATTACTTTTTTTATTGCTTTAAATATACTTTTCGTGAACAAAATAAACAAAAAATAAATCTCTCTTTTTTTTGCACCCCCTCCCCCTCCTTCCCCGCCCATGGCTGTACTTCACATGGTGGTAACACGTATCCTTGCACGGTACAACAAAATCAATATGTTAGAACATAGTCTTGAAATATTTTTGTCTTTATATTTTCTTCATTAGCTAAATTCAAAAAAAAAAAAAACTATCTATTAGAACAAAATATAACGAAAGAAAAATATCGCAGCCAACTCGTTGATTTTGTATCCATACGAATGGAATTATCAGAGATGCTTTTCCATGTTCATTAAGAGAACATGTTACAGATTTAATGACATATGTGCGGGATAGAAACGAATTTATGTACCAAACTTTTACATCATGTTTCGCTATAAAATAAAACTATTTGACTTCAACTCGTTTGTTTACGACGTGGAACACGAAAATTCCCATGAAATTTCAGGAAATGATCAAATGCTACGACGAAAAAAAAAAAAAAGGTGAGAAAAAACGACGAAATGGTGTTCAAATTGACTTCATTAAGCGTGTGAATTTCGAGTTACAACCCAATAATCAAGAGCTTCTGACAGAATATGTTGACTTTCTTTCGGAATGACAACGAACCTGACGAGAGAAAATGGCGATCCGCTTGAATAAATAGACGGCAGTTTATGATAGATGATGAACAATATTGTACCGAATGTCGCTTGATGACTTGTAGAGTAGTTTGGAAGGAGTTCAGTTAGTTATTTTCTGGAAAAGCTTCTGTGGAAATAATTCTAAAATCTTTTTGGAATGCAAAGCAATGGACCCACGAAGATTATGTTGTTCCTTATGATATTTGAAGGAACATTTTTTTTCTATTAATGGCTTCTGTGATGTTTTTTATGCTAAGTTTAAAACAAATCGTTTTTCTACAAACTCTGAATGTATTTTATTTCACAGAACTTGCATTTAATTTTCTCAACTCGATTTTTTTTAGAATGTACAAGAATTGTACTGTTTTTTTTTTTAAGAAGTTAAAGCTGTTGTTGGAAGTCAGCCTTAATAGTCGTGTCGAGTAGGGATGCACCGATTAATCGGCCATAATCGGCCACTTTGCCAATTAATAATAATCGGCAAAATCGGGCCGATTAATGGGCCAAAAAAATATTTTTCAAATATTATTCTTTAAAGTATACCTTCACTAAGAAATTATGATGAATAGTTTTATTAACAGCAATAATAATCCTCACAGTTTATAGAAAGGTTTTTTTAATTAATTCTCCTACTTTGAATAAATATACTTAGGCAATGTTGCAACATTTTTCATGTGGCGATAGTTTTCTCCTTAGCTCAGTGCTTTTAGATAACCTCTAATTTTCAAAGATTATGAAAGTATTGAATTAAATTGCTACTAATTAATACTAATTAAAGGTATTCCTAAATTGGAGTGTTCACCATATTTTCTTTTTTTTTTTTTGAATTTTCATGTCCAGTTAACATATCTAACAATGTGTTAATAATATTATTGACAATAATATGAAAATTGGTTCTAAGAAATTTGATAAAATATTGAAATTATTTTGTTAAAACTAGGAAAATGAAAAAAAAAAAATCCCTGAAAAATAAGTTACTTACAATTTCTAAACTTGGAATTGTGTAAGGGAGAAAAAACAGTGATGGTAAAATTGGTAATAGAAAAACAATTATCCTTTTCATTAATCGGCTATGCCGATTAATCAGCCGATTATCAACAGCCGATTAATGGGTAATCGGTAATCGGCCAATTTGCTTATCGGTGCATTCCTAGTGTCGAGTATAGGTAGTCAGAAAAAGAAGTTCCGTCCGGAACTAAACGAACAATCGTTTCCGTATACCTATCGACCTTGTAGCAACTGATCAATACTTTTTCGAAAAATTAAAATAGCGATCATGTTAAACATATCTTTTAAGCACTTAAAGAAGGTTTGTAAAAAAAATATATGTCTCTCTTATATGATGAATTATTTGTAGATGCAAAAGAAAAAAAAATAAATAAATTGCCAAATAAAGTAAGATCACCGTTCAAACAGTACACCTTTTTTTTCGTAAAAAATCCTTAAACCGTTTTAAAAAAGAAAGAAAGAAATTAAACAACTAATAAATAAAAAAAAAGGAAAAAAAGGAAATAAATAAAAATTGGAAGTACATCAAAACAAATACATCATAAATATACATAAATAAATAATTTCGTTCGAACCTTTTTCTTTTGGATAATAATAAAGCGCCTTGGGTTTTATTCCAAATATATTGCCAACAATTTAAAAAATAAATAAATGAATATATTTAAGAAAAAAAATAGAGAATTAATAAAATGCACTTTAAACTAAACAATTAATTATCAATTCAACATCAAAAAAAAATGTTCAACAGAATTATTTATTTATGTTAAAAGAAAATGTAATCCAAGACACCTTTATTTCCCATTATCAAAAATAAAACCAATTACTTAAAACTTTAGGATGGAAATAAAAACAAAGCATTTCAATCATCATTATTTCACAATAGAAACCAAGGCGTCGGAGTCGGACTAATTTTCGGATAAAGGAGTCGGAGTCGGGGATCGAAGGCTCTAAAATTCTAAGAGTAGGATTCAGTCATATCTTTGCGAGACTGCATTTCTGCCATGGCTGCGGAGTCCTTGTCGTAGTCCAGGAGTCGTAGTCGGAGTCCAAGGCTATAAAATTCTGAGACTAAGGTCAGTCGTTTTATACCATGCTTGCATTTCTGCCATGATTGTGGAGTCGGAATCGAGGAGTCGGAGCCAGAGACACTAAAATTCTTCAAAGTCCGTGCACTGCAAAAAATAAACGTTATTTTTCCAGTATAATGCAGTTGATTTTATAGTAATAAACTATAAATTTTGCTAAGTTTACAGTAATAAACTATAAAATTGTTAGTTTTACAGTTTCTTAATGTGTATTTTACTGTTTTAAACTGGAACCTCTGCTGCCAGTATTATAAGGTTTTTTTACGGTATATTACTGCTAATTTTATAGTGATAAACTGTAAAATGGCTAATTTTACAGTACATTACAGCTAATTTTGTTGTTTCTAATACCACTCGGGTATCTGAGCTCGAGTAGATGAAATCTGCTCGATTTAAGGCAGGAAAGTTAGGCTTCCGTCTTTAGGAGCACCATTTTTTAGGTGGAAGACCGATTTAAGCTCAACACACATGCCATAAGGACCCGTTCATAGGGTAGGCATCCATTCATAACTCACTTTCACACACAGAAAGGACAATGACAGGAGATAAAGAAAGTTCGGCCATGCCCCAACCGGGACTCGAACCCGGGTCCACCGCATCAGGGTCAGACGTCGCTGACCACTAGACGGGGTGGCCGACACAGATAATTTTATGGTAATAAAGTATAAACTTGCTAAGTTTACAGTCATAAACTGTAAGTGCTCTTAAACTATTCAAAATTAAGATAAAAATTGTTCAAATTTCGAAGGGAAACTTTTAAACGAGATGACCAAAAAAAAAAAAGGTTTGTTCGAATATAACTGTTCACTCAAAAGTCATTAAAGGAGGATAACTAGTCCAACAGACACAGAATTTTTTTTTTCATCTCACATTACATACATCCCTAGTTTTCAATTTTAAGTTTTTCAATCTTTATATCTTTATTTGATTTTTTTTCCTTGACAGCAATACTTTTCTGCTTTATTAAGCCAATTTTCAATTTTTTTTTCGTCCTTCTATTTACTTCTGAGGGAAAGTAGGATAAAAAGGGACTTTATATAAATATAAACTATTAATAAATTATTTTAAAATAAAATGTTTGCAAGTACGATTTTTGCAAGTAAAATGACTTTTTTCCCCTCGTTTCTTCTCACAGCTCATCTTTCAGGAGTGATGGTTAAATCCGCTTTCTGTGAAAGAGGCAATAAACTCGTGAAGGGCGCATAAAAGTCCATTAAACCTGATGAAGCTCCCTACTGTCAGAGGATTTCTTTTCATCCTGGGTTCGATGTTAGTGTAATCAAAAACTTTATTTTCTTCTTGTGATCAACTGACCATGTTTCAACGGAGAAAATAGCTTTTTTTTTTGTTTTCATGAAAACAAGAGTACTGATTTAAATGATTTATCATATCTCTCCCTCCCCCTGTTAGCACAAGTGACACAACTGGAAAAATCTGATGTAGATATCAGACTACTTCCTCATTCGACTGTTATATAATCGATGTCGTTTTTATAGGTAAAAAAAATGGACGCATATATTCATGTACAAGCACTAGAAGCTATAGTTCTGAAATGTATAACGTTTTAAATGCATTCCTACACCAATCAAAACGTGGCAAACATATGAAATTTCAAATGTAAAGAAAGGTTGCCTTGTTGTTAATTTTCTTGTTAGTTATATCCGATGGTTTGTTCCGTTTTTTGTCACATCCTGAGCTACCGGCACCAAACTTGAAGCATTATCTATATCCTCTGAGCTCTACATGTTTTCCAATTTCGTCAGAATCCACCAGTTACTCCTGGGATAAAGCACTCACACTTAACCTAGACATACCCACATATGCACACACACACACACACTTAACCTAGACATACCCACATATGCACACACACACACACACACTTAACCTAGACATACCCACATATGCACACACACACACAGGCATTTTCCAAAAATGGATCGAATGGATAAAGCACACCTCAAAGCGTAAAGGTCCGTTAAAATTCGAAAGTTTTCTCGAACCGAATACTTTCTTCTCTTTATTCTTTATTCGAGATGAAAGAGAATAAAAGGGAAAGAAAGAAACGGTTAACTCTTTATATACCAAATTAATTTAACAATTAATTTTTGCACATTTTTTTTTAGTTTTTCTAGTTGAAAATACATCAAACAACATATATATCGAGTTTTTTTTTTTGAAAATCTCGGGAATCTAAGGCCTCCCTACGCTTTAGGAAAACTGTTTCAGATAGCAGGTACCATCTGTCGGTCTCTCTGCGAGGTACAAGGCGTGGTACTTAACAGCTTCAGCATGATTCCAGCCATTTAGGATTCATAATGCTAAATTAATATAAGCGGGACTTCTGAGTCCCGTTGGGGCATAAAAGATTAAAGCAGGTTATGAACGAGTCTTACTTCAACTAAAAAGTGCCACCTGAGGATGCGATTGCAATAGAAGCTGATTTCTATTCTTCCTGTGGAGTTTTAGAAAAAAAACTAAAAAAAAATGATGAAGAACAGAAAGTTTCTTTTCCTTTGCTTAAGAAAAAGCATAATTTGAAACAAAATTATAGCTCTTTTATTTAATTTAGTTTCTAAGTAAAAGTTCAGCTCAAAGTTTGGGGATTTTTTTGAATAAATTATTGAATATTGTTTCTGTAAAGGATAAATACAACGTTAAAAAGCACGAATACGCTTTTGTCGGATGTCTGTGCATCTATAAGCTCACAATTTTTCTTGCATTGAAAAAGGCATTCCTTGTAACGCCGAAGCAAGTGTCTGTAGTATCCCTGCATATTTGGGCTTTTTAACGTTGTATTTATCCTTTACATTTATGCACAAAGGTATTTACATATTTCATTGTTTCTGTACTTTCTATCGAATTAAAAAATAAAAAAAATACTAGAAAACAGAAATATGTTCTTTTCCACTTTGAAAAACGCATTGTTGGAAGTTGAAAACAAATCAAAAACTTTTTTCATTTAATTTATTTTCTAATTTCAAGTTCAGAACTAAAAAGTTTGTGGAATCGCTGAATAAATTGTTAAACTTTATTTTGAGTGAAACAACATCAGCTCAAATCAAAACTCACCTAAGATGGCGTTTTATATCGCTTGAGCGGAGGAAGGAAAAATACAGAAAAATATCTTCAAGAAAGGCGCTTAGTGGAGCCTTAAATTTCACACAGCTTGGAAAAGATAAGTATAAAATCTTGTAGACTCCCGACGCAATTCCATGCTCACATTTGTGTCCTAACAATGAAATGCCAGGTAACTGATTTGTCCATTTGCGCAACGACCTACATAACCATTTCCGGTAATGTTGCGTATGAGAGCGATTTTTATGCGATGCGTCTGTCACAAATGCGTAACATCGTTGCTGCTCCCGGTTTTTTCCCATCTTTTTCACTATTCTTTGTAAATCAAATAAGGCAAAAATAACAAATATAGAAATAGAAAACTCGGTATTTTTTGGTGACGTAAGATTCTTTTCAGAAAAATCGGAAAACATGGTGATTTCGTTTGAGGGCAAAAAATCAAGATATGAAGTTGATGTTCTTAATGTTTTCACACTCTCATCGAATGTGATTATTACTTTTTTTATATTTTTTGGCAGAGGGGGAAGGGGGGCATGATGATGGGTTATTTTTGGTCGTTTTCTCAAGCGAAATAGAACATGTTTCTGTTTCAACAATTTTGAAATTTTCGTCAAAAAAGATAGGTTTGGCATTATGGGAAAAAAAATCAATTCATACTGAAGTAAAAAGAACAACACATTTTCTTTTAACATATTTTTTTAATAATAAAATATTGCTAGAGAGATATTATCGTGAATGGAA
This sequence comes from Uloborus plumipes, assembly GCA_038373865.1. Classification (NCBI taxonomy): domain Eukaryota; kingdom Metazoa; phylum Arthropoda; class Arachnida; order Araneae; family Uloboridae; genus Uloborus; species Uloborus plumipes. Next base: position 26,970 of record JAXGGA010004835.1, read on the forward strand.
TAAAGTTTTAAAAAATCACTTATTTAAAAATGTAAAGCAACGTTAAGAAAAGTTAAGAGAACATCTTACTTAACATGCTCTAGTGACGTTTATTTTATCATAAAGAACGAAGTTTTTCTCCAGGTAATTCTGAAATTTCCTTCGAAAATTACATATTTCCAATTTCGAAAAAAAATCCTGTCATACTAAACAAGAAATTGAAACTTATTCTTTGTCTCAAAATACTTTTCAAATAAATATATACAGTCAATGAGACAATACTATTTTTTACACTTACTTAAAAACGAAAATGTTTCTCATTGTTAAACATAAAACTGCAATACTTTTGGACAGTAGTGTAGATCTCGCTAAAGGTCACTTCTGGTTGGTTGTTGAGTGTCACATGACCTTGAAGATGATCATTTTTATAATATCACAAACGTGGCTACATCTGTAGATTTCTCGCTAAATATCGATCCAAAATATCACCAACTTGGTGATACTTCATCAAGTATTAACTTTAGCTAATTCCATAGACTGTACAAAGATGTGACGTCATCACTATACGTGATGTTCCGGAGGTGACTTATGTACACATATACACATCGAGAGAGACAAAGTGTTTTCTGCGAGCAACACGCGTAATCAACTGTTAAACTTTAAAGTCAGTAAAATATTATGTAATCGATGAAACTGAATAAAACAAAATGAGCATTCAAAATAGTAATTAAGGGCGAAAAAATACTCCTTGCCATTTTCAATGAAGTAAAAGTAATTTTAAAGGCCCGAAAACAAATAAGCAGCATAAGACCACATAAACAGTGCGCAATTCAATAAAGAAATTAACTTTCATAAGACCAGACGGAACACCACAGAGGAAATAACAGCTGTGTACTGTTTTTTTTTTTTTTTTTTTTTTTTACAATTAAAATGTTTGACATTTTTGGAAAAAAAAAAGACTATCATAATAAAATATTTTTTTTAATCTAATTTCTTCTTTTTTTCTTTTTCACACGATGAAATGTTTTTTAGTTAAAAACACAACGCGCTGAACTGACTTTTGTAGTTGTATTCAAAGGTTTTAAATGCTTCAATCAGGTTTGTAGAAAAATTAAAAATATCCCTAAATGAATTCATACCAAGCATAAAACATTCAAACTTAACTTTGATGTCACCGCCCTATTATACTATGTTTGTTCATCGAAGCTTCAAAAACAAAAATTTTTGCTCACATACTAATCAATACGCAATAAGCTATAATCAGCAGTGTAATTTTTCTTGGGATCCAAAATTACAGTTCAAAAATAAATTTCGAAAACATCTCAGCTTCTTGTAATAATGGAATAAAGTCTTCAGCTTTTTTCCTCTCATTTTCTAAGGAAATCTATTATGTCAAAAAAATTGTTTCGTGCCCTTTTGTACACCTTTTCTAACCCAATCTTTTCGAACCACATTATTCTTTTTTTTTTTTTTTTTTCGCCATTTCTTCCTCATTCCTTTCAACCTCCTGGATCTCAACCATTTGCCGAAGCAAAAGATGATAACGTATCGAAAAATGCATGAAAAATATTTTCCGAAAGAAAGGTAAACGCTGAGGTTCTCGTTTTGAAGTGCACTTTTCCGATACTGAATGGAAAATTTCGCGAGAAATAAGAAAAACGAAATAGAGTGCATGTGAAAAAGTAGAACAACTTATCTGTGCATTTTTTTTTTTGTCTCTCTCACCGCGCACAAGGCGTGCCGTAAGGTTTCCACCTAACTTGCATTGCTTCGTATGAAATTTTTGAGGCGGAAGTATCGGAACTAAATTTAAATTTCACTTTTTTTTAGAAAATGGTCAAAAATAACCTGCTTAAAAAGCTTTTAAAACCCAAATAATTAATGTATCGTATTAGATGAATTCTTTCGAAGCTATGATTTTGAAAATTTAATTGTACTTAAGTGAAAATATAACTTGCAGTGGAAAAGAATTTGCTCTTTTTTATAAACCATGAAAACATATAGAAGCCTTGATAAGGGTTAAACTTCTAATGCTGTTGTCGTTGTCGTGTCATTGGTTTATTAAAAATTACTATGACGTGAAGGTGCCATTGCCTCATCTTTAACATACTGATGGATAGGATATGCCCTGCGTCGCGCGGGTTTAAATGCAACAAAGAAGGTATTTTTTGTGACAACGCGGTCAGTTAAATCGGCGTGAAGGACAATCTATACTAATAATAAAGCTGAAGGTGGGTCTGTCTGTCTTTCTGTCCTTCTGACTGTTACGCGCGTAGCGCCAAAACCGTTCGGTCGATTTTCATGAAATTTGGCACAAAATTAGTTTGTAGCACGAGGTTATGCACTACGAAGCGATTTTTCGAAAATTCTATTTCGTTCTTTTTCTGTTCTATTTCTTAGCGAAAATTCTATAAAATAGGGAAGAAATATTTCATACACGTCAGTTTGAAGTTTCTACGAGCATTAGAAGAGCTGTAATAATTGTTCTTAGAATCCCGGAAATTCAAGGCTTACCTTCAGCACAGCAAGCCAAACGATTTTAAAACGGTTAAGCTCTAGAATAAAATTTGTTTGAAAATAAAGATGAAATAAAATATTTTATCAACGGAAATCAACTTTTCATGTTGTTACCATGGTTACGTTTTTATTTCGTTTATTTATTTTTATTTTTTTTGTTCTTTTTTCCTTAATAATTTAAAAAATGCATTTGTTTTTGTAACAATCTAAACTCCAAGCCTTATTAAAATTAGTCAAATGAAATAGAATAAAAGCGTGATAAGATCCCATCTGTCAATCAAATGAGAAATCAAGTCCTTTCCTTAAAATAGGTAGAGAAGGAAGAAACTGACGCGTACCAGTTTTGTGAGTTTAGAGACATTTTGGCGATCTGACAAGTTGTATGGAAGAAGGAATAATTCTTTAACGAAATGCGGTTAAAAAAGAGACATGACAGTAAACCATTTTAAATTTATCGTCTGCAAAACATATTTTACTTTATTATTAATTTATTTCAATGTAAATTGCAGTAAATGGCTTGAGTGAACGAATTTAGCTCTTAATTTATCGTTTGCTGGTTGATGTTTGTCGATGTTTATTGTTTTTATTATCATTATGAAGAATAATGCACGAAATTTCTATGACTAGTACTTAAAATTTTTAGGATCAGTTGAGTTTAAAAGAAAAGAGTGCTCCAAATATATTTTTGCAATGTGTTTATTTATTGTTAAACTAATTTGCAGCAGTAATTGCATTTAATAGATAATAAAAGACAATTAAAATATATAATTTTTTGCAACTTTTTTACAATTGGGCATTCAATTCTATTTCATTATAATTACTTGTATCGTATTGCGATATTGCAACGTTCTTTCTAAAGTGTGTCATTTCGAAAAATGTATTATTTTGTTTTTGAAGTTAGGAAAGAAAACTTTCTTCTTCTTTTAAACTGTTGGTTTCTCTTCTTTTCTGTTGGTTTCTGTGAACAACAAAATTGTTCTTATTTTCTCTTTAGGCTTATTTTTGTGCACCTCGCCTTGAGGTTGCATTCGAATGTTTTAAAGGGGGTGTTTTACCTCTTTTATGGGGAAAATCAGTGTCAATTTCAAGGCAGACAAAAGTGATATGAATTGGCACGACTTGGCGATATATCGCCAAGCTTTTGGTCGCCAAGTGTTTGAGGCCAATTTGGCAACATGGCGCCAAGTTGGCGACAAATTTGGCGACTTTTTTTTTATTTTGTTAGAACTTGTTTTCAATTTGGCGCTATTGGCGATATTTTGCGAAAAATCCACTGAATGATGTTAAAGTCGACGATAATCAGGAGGTTAATCATTGTAAAACTTTTTTGCATTGCTTCGTGGCAAAATAGGGATGTGAATGTTTGAATTGTTATATTGCTCACTCCAAGCACTATTTACGCACTTAAGGCATCTACTAAGAAATTTACTCGTAAAAGGAAGTAATGTGGGGTCCATACCAAATTTTTATATCATACTTTGAAGGAATTATAGTTGAATTATAACTAAAATAGGGTATTTTTTCTGCTATGTCATTTTTTTACAAGTGAACTTTTAGTTTTATACCACGGGCAAAGTCGTGCGTGTACCGCTAGTGTAAAATAAAACTTTCATGTGTTATTATCTGGGATGATTTTCTTAAAAATTGCGTTTCTACTAAACTTCTAATAAATGATATATATGGGTGCAAACACACCTTGCTAATCAAACTAAACGATTAAGTTATTTTCGATGGCTTCAGAATCTTCATTGATGGAAGGTGGATTGAAGAAGTAGACTGTCTTTTTCTGCTAATAAAGCCTGTTTATTTCATCTCCCAGGCCGTATTATTTGTAAAACTACAGGAGTGTGGTACTCTGAAAAAGTACACATTACTTATGAAAACATTTCGAATTTGTCGAAATTCCTAATCCTTTGAAAATTCCATTCTGGCCACGATATACACAAAAAACTGCTGAAAGTGTCAGTATACATGGAAAGTGAAAAGAAAAATTACATCACGTCCCCAAATGCGTAGTATTCTCAACACTCTCAGTAATTTGTATTTCAAAGCAATATTATTTTTAAATAAAATATTTCACAATAAGTTGAGTGACTTTTCGATCCTCCTGCATTGAAGTAGAAAATAAGTGTTGATAGCAATAGTGATATTTGCGATAAACTATGATCAAAATGTTTCAATTCATGACAAGTAAAATTTTTAATGATTTTTAACGCGAAATGTAATAATGGGGTACAATAAAGAAAAAAAAGAAAAAGAAAAGACATTTGCACCGGAAAAAGCTATTGACGTAGACAAATGATTATGGCTTTCTGATACAAGCAGTTCTTTCCAGTGTCAAAGAAACTGCAATTGAATGTGAAAATCGAAATTTTTTTTTATATGCAGGAAATTAAATTTTATGCCATCGCGCGAAATTCGGCTGCTTTGCCAGACCAATCAAAAACGTGTCTTGTCTTTGATCGCGCAACATCGTAATGATAAATCTTTACTTGTAACACAGTGATAATCATCATCGTTCCCCCCCCCCATAATTGGCTTAACATGTACCGTTCAAAAACATTCAATAATGCACAACAGCATCCAAAACGGCTTAACACGATCCGACACCGGTTAACAACAACTGAAACTACTCAACAACTCAACAGCATCCAAAACCGCTCAAAACATTCAATATCACTCAAAAACATCTAATACCGCTCAACAACATGTAATGTAGCACAATGACATATAATATCGCTTGTTGGTCTTGGGAAATATACCGTGTTCAGATAGTGAACATTTTTCTTTTTCGAAAAATTTTCTTACTTCCATCAAAACTTAGAGACGAATTGCTTAAATTTTATCAAGCTACTTTTTTCTTCACCGATTTCAAACTTTAGGTAATGATTTTTTTTTCTTTCCCTTGCCTTCAGTCAATATATTTCGAACACCATAAATATTCTTGTTAAAAGCACTGTTCAAACTAAAACTAAAAAAAAACTACAATAGGAGTAACGGCTTTTATATGCATGAATATTTCAATGAATTCCTATTATAAGTTGCTTTGAATAAGCTGAATGCGAACATAGTTGTTCATATGCATTTAGATAGACACTTAGCAGTATTTCCATTCCTGTAATATCTTCTGTTTGAAATATTTTGAAAACAATTTTGTGAAAATAGTTCCTATATTCTCATATACATGCATGGGTAATGAATTGCTTTCCAGAAATCGAGGTCCCATGAATGCTAAACTGGTCAGCAGTCAGATGCATGCAAGCAGAATGGAAACTTTTTTTTTGTGTAAAGTCTGTGTTTTATAGTTTTGAATCTTATTAAAACAAACTGCTAAAATGTAATTTTATGTATCCTAACAAACTGCATTTTTAAATCGCAATTTAAAAAAAATATCGAATAATTATTCGAATAATATTTCTTGGAACCAACGGTATTCGTTTAAGCGGGGATCTTTAACATTGCCTCTATAGCATGGGTTCCAGAATGTTTTATTCCTATGAGCGGGGTATTCTTTTATCCGTTACCCGATTAAGCTAGGAAGACAGTATCTCTATTTGAACCTTCAATTAATTAAAACAAATACCATCCGTAGCATAAAAATATTAGTTATTATTGTGATGAAAGAGGTAAAAATTTTCTTTAACAGGTGGTTCATTTTCACACTTGACGGTGTGAATGTTTCATAAACGTTTGAAAATGGTTGTCACAATGCTGATAACCGTTGTAAAATATTTATAAAACGAAGTGCAATAACTGGGATAGTGCTGTCGAAAATGGTATGATGAAATAGGAGTTGACATGCATCAACAAATTTTCTTTGCAGAGACAGTAAGCAGTATCAGTCCGCAAGTCATGAAGATTTGCATAACAAAAGCGAAGTTAAACATTTTTCACATACGTAAAATGGATGACATGCATGGAAGATTTATTTAAACAATTTAAAATGAGACTGAAATGAGAAATTTACATTAAAAACTTACTGATGTCAATTTTGTACTGCCTAATTTTGTGGGAATGAAATGTAAAGTTGGTGGTAATAAACTGTAAAATTGCTACTTTACAGTAATAAACTGTAAACTTCCTAATTTTACAGTTTATTACTGTGCATTTTACAGTTTGAAACTGGACCTTTGCTACCAGTATTATACTATAAAAACAACAGATTTTTTTTTTTTTTTTTGCAGCGTAGCACGAGTTGAAATAGTGCCCTTGTGTAAAACTGTAAATCAGAAAAGATGGAGATAGTTTTTGTAACAAAGAAAATAACTTGTTCAAAACAAAATTTTTTATAATGTTATTTCCCATTTTTTTAAATTTTCTTTTCCGAAAGAGTAAAGTCGAAAACATGGGGTAAATTGCGTTTTTCCATTAATTTTGACGCATTTCCTTGCTTTAAAAAAATCTTAAAAGACGCTTTAGTCGTTGTTTTATTTTCGCTGCTAACGTCACAAGTGGATTAAACACTCCAAGGAAGGCTATTATATAGACGAGCAAGCATTTTGTATCAGATTTTTTATTGTTAGGGTTACCCGAGATCCAAAATGGCTGATGTGTTGACCTTTCTTTATACTTAAATTTCTTCGTTTATGACTTCATCGGAGACCTCGCTTCGCTTTAGAAATCGAACATTGAAAAGAAAGTTGATTTAACCAGTTGAAAAAATGAGTGCATTTTCTTTATTATTATTATTTTTCCGTTTATTCTATTTATATCATTGACTAAAATTCTAGTTCTTTTGACGGATGTACTAGACTTTAGTCCTCATTATTAACTTTTCTTCCACTGCAAGCGTGAACAAGCGTTCATTGGTTAATTTTATTGCACTGCAGCTGTTATATATAAGAACCACATCAGGAGCTTTTCTTTTTTATGAAAATAAGAATATATATATTATCTGTACTACAATTCTTTTTTTTTTCCTTCAGACAGTCACATAGCTGGTGTTTAGAAACATCTATGAATAGCATTAAGTTCAAGCATGGAAAAATTATTGCTGACTGATAATAAATTAAGAGTAATGCAGACAGATAGATAAAGTCAGTATTCCCAATAATTTGTGAGAAAACGTTCGTTTTCCAAAATTTCATTTTCTTCTTTAGGTTTTTTTTTTCACTCTTTTTATTTATTAATTATTTCAAAAAACACAAAACAGTTTTTTTGTTTTCTCTTAGTTAGAACAAACTGTAAAATTGTCGAGTAATGAATTATTACGAAAACTTATGGTAGGGCAGAAAAACCCGGTTTAAGGGCACGTTCCCTCGAACCCATTCTTTCGATTTCTATCAAAAAAAGAATCATTTGTCAGTTCTTGTCACTGGATTTACCGCAATTTCATTGATATCAATGTTTACGATTTTTATACACTTGCGCATATATAATGAAAATGAATACGATTTATTCTCACATAACATTTTCCTGTCATCTAGTGATACCCATTTAGTTACGCTACTTCTTAATAGATGGCAGCACTAAAATCAATTATATTTTTACGTCTGTTTATTATTCACTGAAAATATTATATTCAATTGTATTCAAATAGTATTGAAAATTTAATGGGGTCCGAAGGAAAGCTGGAATTATTTTTTGTGTGTAAAATATCCATCAAAACACTAATCGTTGTTTTTTTTTTTTTTTTTTTGTCAACAGCTGACTCGGACGATGAGCAAAAACGATGTTCAAAACGTGCTTCCCTTTTACAAGCGGTTCGTTGTATTTATTCCTCTACCTCTTCGGCTTCTTTTTTTGTTCAGCTCATTTTATCCACATTGAACAAGTGTTGTGAATGACTCTAGAGCTGATTTCTAGGAAAAGTTACAAATTGTCGAAATTTCATGGAAAAAAAAGAATGTTATTTTTCAGCTATAATTTCGAGAAAGGACAAAGGAGAGGAGGTAACAAATGTTTAAAACGCTGTCGTTAATTTTATGTGGGTTTTTATAAGTGAAAACTGTCAAAAAAATCAAAGAACCTTTTGAAAATTTCATGCGTCTGGAGACGAACATAAAAAAAACCTGCAATACACCGCCAACTCGGCTATTTCGATCCATGAACTGCAGTTTCGAGCTTATAATGTTCTCATCAGCATGGAATACGAAAGTAGTCGAGTTGGAGGCAAAAATCCTCTTAGAGAGCTAAAAAAACTGTGTCTTGTTTAACGATGATTTATATAGAATTCCAATTTTCCCGTAGACTTTTATGCAAACATTTTTTAAATAGTTTAAATTTGAGCAACATGTTGTTAAAATCAACAAGAAGCTCTGCCAAGAACTAAACGAGGCTACTTTCCTGTACATCGACATCAGCATTCTAGCATCTGATCATTATTCCCTTGATTACATGAGACTGAAAATTATGTCAAGCATACCTTTTTAGCACTTAAAGCTGATTTCTAAAAGCAAAATATACCCCTCTCATCAGATGAAATAGACACATTAAAAGTAAATAAATGAATAAATAAAGTTTTGTCGCACCTTTTAAAGAATGTAACTGTTACAGTTCTTCCGTAGAAAAATTCCTCAATCGTTTTCAAAAAAAAAATTAAAAGTACAAAGTACATCAAAACACATTTTATCAATTACAAAGAAAGAAAAAAAAAAAAAGAAAAAAAAAAATTCGTCCGTTAATAAAATGTCTCAAATTTCATTTTTAATCCGTTGCCAGTTGTTAAATATAAATAAAGAATAAAATGCCCTCGTGAATGAAAAATTTTTGTTACAAAAAAATCGTCTGCCAAAAAAAAAGAAATAATAATAATGAATAAAATAAAACAAATGAATAAATAAACAAAAAATCGTCTGCAGTCAGTCATGTTTTTCTGAGCCTGTATTTCCGCCATGTTTGCGGAGTCGGAGTCGGAATCAGAGTCCTCACAGAAGATTATTCAGGAAAGTACTTTACAAACATTATTTATCAAAACCATTTTCTTACAAAGTTAGTTGTTAAGGAAATCCGACTTTAAGTTCAGGATCAACATTCAACTTATATTCCCCGTAGGCGCTAATGTTAAATTTTTTTCTGAACTGTTCAATATTGAACGAAAAATGGTTCAAATCAAAAAGCGAAATATGGGAATGGGCCTTTCTGAGATCTTTCAAACAAAAAAACGTTTATTCCATTCGGACGGTTTACTCAAAAGTTATTAAGTGGGGATAGGTTGCTTGAACGGTTCAACGTTGAACGAAAAATTGTTCAAATTGAAAATTTAAATACGGTAATGAAGTATCCTAGCTGAGATCCTTCGAATAAAAAAAAAAGTTTATTTAAATCGGACTGTTCACTCAAAAATTATTAGGGGTGACAGCTTGCTTGAGCGGCTCAATGTTGAACGAAAAATTGTTCAAATCGGAAATGTAAATACGGGAATGAAATATCCTTGATAAGTTTTTTTGAACAAAAAAAAGTTTGTTCAAATTGGACAGTTCACTCAAAAGTTAGCATCGCGGGACAGGTTGTTTGAACGGTTCAAAGTTGAACCAAAAATTATTCAAATCGTTAAAATTATTCAAATATGGGAATGAGCTGTACTCGCCGAGATCTTTCCAACAAAAAAAAGTTTGTCCAAATCGGAATGTTCATTCAAAAGTTATTGGGGGGGGGGGGGGGGGGCAGACAGACCGACCGACCGACACACAAATTCCCCATCTCAATACCCTACTTTCAAATTTTTAATTTTTCGATATTCATTTTACCTTTTTATTTCGTTTGGTATTTTTTTCGGACTTGGCGATATTTTTTAGATGCATTAAGCCACTTTTAATACTTTTTTCGTCTTTCTTTTATTTTTAACGGGAAAGTAGGCTAAAAACGGGACATGAAAACATTTTATTCTGGCTCAAAAGTTAGGTTTGAATTAATGATGTGTTGTTTATAAACGAATGGGTCTAAAATACCGACTTCTTAAAATGAACGTGTCAATACGATCCCCTAAAAAATAAACGACCGTTCTTCGGAGAGATCAACTGTTTGGAATATTGTATTCTGATGTATCGTGTTGAAATCACATTTTTTTTATTGTTGTTTTTTTTTTTTTTATTTTTTTTTATTTTCTTTTCCCTTCTGTTGTTTCGTTATTATTATTTGAATAACAATCATCTTAAAATTTTCAACTATCAATCATCATAACTTTTTTTTATTAACCTCTGTGCAGTATTCATCACTTCTTATTAACCGTTGTAACTCATTTGCATGTTTTTAATGTGTCCATTAGTAAGATTATGTGTAAATTGCTCGAGTTGCTAACAAAATTAAGCAGTAAGTCCCCACCCTCAAGCCAGGGGTGTGCAGATTAATGGTATTCCGATGGGTACATATTTTGAAGTGCTTTTGCAAATGTTTTTCTATGAATCAAATTTTCTAATCGATAATGATCTTGTGGCCTTCTGGTACATTGATGACATTATAATTTTTAACAACAGTAATTTCCATAATCTCTACAGGGACATTTATCCAAAAGAACTTTTGCTTAAACAAACAAATATCAACAACACTGCTTCTTTTCTGGACATTTATATTAAATTGGAAGATAAAGATGTCAATCTAGCACTCTATGATAAACGTATAGATTGCAACTTCAAAGTGCACTTACTTATCCATTTTCACCGTTGTCTAAGTATAAAGGTTTTCAAGAACATTATCATTTCACAAATTTCACGATACAAAAAAATATGCAACAATAATTTAAATCTAGACTCGGCAATAAGACAACTAACTGTTACTTTAACTGAAAACTGCTACCCCGCGAAATTGACAAACAGTCTTATCAGTAGCACATTGAAGAAGCCATAGGTTGGTAGTTCTTTACAGTGTTGAGTGAGAGTTCTTGTTTTTGTATTTCTTGTATTTTTTTGTCTTTCAGTTTTATTTGAGTTTTTATTGATTTTATATGGTGTTTTTTGAATTGCATTCTCTCATGTATGTGCTTAAATGATTTGGACTTCTAGTGACCTTATGCTTGTCTGTGAGATGTCGGGGGCTAAAATTTGCATATTTTTTAGGCGTTTTGCCTGCAACTGGCTAGAAACATCTCACTTCACTTTTCCCTGAACTGAACACTTTCACTTTTACTGAAATTAATTTTGTTTAAAACAAATTTTTTCCGCCTGTTAATCGGCAAAATTTGACTGATTATGAATAAAACGAATTACTCATGTTTTTGCATTCCAATTTAAAATTTCAAGAATTTAATTATTCCTATTAGTGTTACATGAATATAAAGCTGTGAGACTTATACTAACGTATTCCATTCAGTTTTATGCACTGTATGAACTATTTGCTTTGTTTTTTATCTGTACACACTTTCATACAGCATGTTATTGCAAGGATGGCAGAAAGTTACATTTATTCAGATAAAAATTGTTTGTCATAGTTTCTTGTCATAATTTCATAGTGTCATCATTCATGTTTCCGATTATTACTAATCGACAAAGTAGCCGATTAATCGGTTCATCCCTACTTAATACCATGTCGATATGTGCCTCGTGTTTCCCCCTTTCCTCCACTTCGTAATATACAGTTTACTTGCATGATTAAAACGTGTGTGTTCACCCTGTGTGTTATAAGTATAATTCTACCAGTTAGATTCAATATCCATAAGAAAAATACGTGTCCTGTAATACAGTATCTTTAATATCCTTTAGAAAAATGGTTAAATTGTACTACAGTTTCAGTTTTAAAACGATCGTAAGTAATTAAATAATTTCAAAATCCAAAAAATTTAATTCTAAAATTAGACGAAAATTTTGCTTCTCATCAGTGGGATTTAGACTTCACGGGGCCTTGAGCCATTTTTGTTATGGGACTTCCAAAAATTAACGAAGACAATCATCATTTTTTCTTTTATTTATTATCCCCCTTTCGTGCTATAGGTCCTTTTTTTCTGCCCTATGTTTTTAGCAATTGCCTTTTTTAATGTCCATTTTATTCTTTTTATTTTTGATTAGTCTTGATACGTCAAGATATCAAGAGAGTGATGCAGGGATCCTCCAGTCAGGGAGGTACAGGGTATTTCGAATTTGTGTGGTCCAGGTGTTTCTTCCCCGGGAAGTTTTTTTTTTTTAAATCGTTCATGGAATTCTGAAATTTGATGACTTTTAAGGGCTGGTTGTAACTGTAAAATGCACAGTAATAACTTCAAAGCTAGCAACTTTACAGTTTCTTACAGAAAAGGTAGCAATTTTACATTTTATTGCTGTAAAATTTAGCTCTAATCTTAATATATAAAAATTTCGTGTCCCTGTGTTTGTGGCCAATGGACTCCTCAGCTACTGAACCGATTTTAACCAAGTTTTACACGCAGATTTAGTTTGGTCCAACTTAAATGATAGGATAGTTTTTATCTCAATTCAGGACCGCAATATACTTTTTACTGCAAATTATGTATTTAGCTACCAGCTTTTCTGTGTTCTTGGCTAACCTTTTTACTAAGCCTTTTTTGACATCTCCATGGCTGAGCGACATAAAGCACACGTTCTGGCAGCTTCTGTAGCGTAGTAAACAGGTAACAATCTTATAATATACACTGCTCGACATTGAAAATGCAACACCAAGAAGGAGTGGTCAGAAATTCATGCAAATTTTACCGTAGACGCACGTCACTGAGTTATGCAAATCATATGAAATGCGCAGCTCTCCGACGCACGTGAAGTAAGATATAAGAGAATGAAGTTGAAAAGTGGGCTATGTTCATGTTGGTTTTTCTGCCAGACTAATTATAGGAGAAATTTGGTTTTTGTCTCGAAGGATACGTGTGATAGGAGGAAATGCCACGCCGTCCTCAACGAAGAAACTTCCAGCATATAGATGACTTTGCAAAGGGTATGGTGATCGGACTGAGAAGGGGAGGTTGGTCCATACGTCAAATTGCAGCTGATACCCACATGGATGCAAGCACTGTGCATCGGCTGTGTCGGAGATGGTTGGAAAGAGGAAATGTAGCCACATTGAGGGGTGCAGGTGCAGCCAGAGTGACGCCAGACCGCTTGGATCGACGAATTCACCGACAAGCTGTGGTGGACCCGCAAGTCACTTGTACGTCGATTCTGCAGCACGTGCAAGGTACCCTGGATGTTCCTGTGTCGACCAGAACCATTTCCCGTCGACTGGTTGCACGTGGCCTGCAATCACGGCGCCCGCTAAGAAGACTGCCATTGACCTCACAGCACAGACTCCAACGTTTGGAATGGTGCAGGACCAGAGTGACGTGGATGGCAGAATGGCAAACCGTAGTGTTCTCAGATGAATCCCGCTTGTGTTTGTCCAGCGATAGTGACCGCATACGTGTGTGGCGTCGACGTGGAGAAAGATCGAATCCTGCAGTAACTGTGGAACGCCCCACAGCGCGACAACGTGGCATAATGGTTTGGGGCGCTATTGCATGCAATTCCGTATCACCCCTAGTTCGTATTCGGGGCCACTATGACGGCCCAACGATATGTAGATAATGTACTGCTGCCGGTGGCAATCCCCTACCTTCAGGGTCTGCCAAATGCAATTTTTCAACAGGATAACCCCCGGCCTCACAGTGCTCGAATCAGCCAACATGCTCTACGAGGTGTACAGATGATTTCCGGGCCACCATACTCTCCTGACTTGTCACCAATCGAGCATGTGTGGGACGTGATTGGACTCCGTTTGCAGAACCTGTCACTGCCTCGTTCAGAGGACGAACTGTGGCAAATGGTTGAAAGGGAATGGAGTGCCATCCCTCAGGACACCATCCGCAGGCTTATTGACTCCATACCTAGACGTGTTTCTTCGTGCATCGCTGTCCGCGGTGGTCCTACTTCTTACTGAGCCGACGCCGTCCTCGCTCTAAATTTTGCTTATTTATTTTGAAATAAATATCACTTATTGTTCCATGCTGCCTCTGTCTTCTTACCAAATTTTATCAATTTCTGACCACTCCTTCTTGGTGTTGCATTTTCAATGTCGAGCAGTGTATATAAAAATTACGTGTCTCTGTGTTTGTGGCCAATGAACTCCTCAGCTACTGAACCAATTTTAACCAAATTTTGCACGCAGTTTCAGTTTGGTCTAACTTAAATGATAGGGTAGTTTTTATCTCGATTTAGGGCCGCAATATATTTTTTATTGCAAATTATCTATTTAGCTACCAGCTTTTCTGTATTCTTGGCTAAAATTCTTTAAACATACCCGGAATGCCACCACATAATCTGCGGTTAAAAATTTGTTCACCCAAAGTTCTTCTACGAAATTTAAATCCACCGAGATTATGCAATGGTACGCGTTTAGTTATCAAAAAAAATCACCGGGAACATTATTGAGGCAATCATTTTGACTGGCAAGTTTAAAGATGAAGTAGTTCTGTTGCCACGTATCCCAATGACACCGTCGGAATCTTCAGTACCCTTCAAAAGTCTACAGTTTCCCATTCGTTTAGCTTTCTCCAATCTCCATATCCATTAATAAGTCCCAAGGACAAACAACGTCAATTTGCGGTTTAGATTTAGAAAATCCATGTTTCTTCTATGGGGCAACTATAAGTCGCTTGCTCCCGTGTGGGAAAACCGTCTAATCTATTTTTGTTTACAAGAGAAAGATTAACAAAGAATATTGTGCACCGATTAGTGTTGAGTTAAACTGAAATTAAAAATGCTCTTAATTCAAAAAATAACAAATAATATTGGTTAATTATCTACCCTACCTACAGTATTAAAAAATAAAATGTTACAATAGCAATTAGAAAATTTTTAATTAACTCAATTGTTACAAGCTTGAATATAATATTTCTAAGTACTAAAATGCTACATTTTTGGTTGATTTTTTGTTTCTAGCAAACGTAGGAAATTTTTGTTCGATTGTTTTCATATTTTGACCTCAAATTCATATTTATGTAAAGTTGATCTCTATAACGGTAATAAAGTTTTTCGTTTCTATTGAAACATTATAGTTTAACCCATACCTTAGCCACAGCAACGCGTGGCCGGGTCAGCTAGTATACTGTAAAAACAACAGTATAATATTGGCAGCAGAGGTTCCAGTTTAACCCATTAATGCCTAGCGTCCCTTTTTAGGGACGGTCCAAAAAAGGGTCTGAATTTCCCCCAAATGAACATTTCAACCAAATTATTGTGTTCAATGAGTACCTTGGTATTGTTTTAATTCGTTATTAACAGATTGCAGCACATGACCATTGTAAAGTGTGTTCTGTAGCAGTTTTAATATGATCTTTATCAAAACTGACATCCTTCACAATCTCAAGAAAAAAAGCTAATTTTCAAAGTTATTCCCAGCCTCCCAGTTTATGTTAATTGCTGACTTTATTTCTTCTTATAAAATGTCTTTTTAAGTATTATATCGTGGGCAGAAAAAAATTTTAGTTTAAAAAGTATGTACCCTCTGGGGTCTATCGTAACTTTTAAGGGACGATGTTTCTTTCCTTAATAAAAAAATTATTTTTTACATAATATTTTTTTTATTATTTTTCCTGTCCATTAAACACTGTTTGTAACCAGCATACAAAATATCTTTGGAAAACAAAATGTCAGGCATTAATGGGTTAAAACTGTCAAATGAACGTAACAAACTGTAAAATTAGCAGTTTTACAGTTTATTACTGCAAAATTAGCCATTTTTACAGTTTATTACTATAAAATTAGCCATTTTTACAGTTTATTACTATAAAATTAGCTGTATTATACTGCAAAATTAGCCATTTTTAGTTTATTACTATAAAATTAGCTGTATTATACTGCAAAATTAGCATTTTTACAGTTTATTACTATAAAATTAGCTGTATTATACTGCAAAATTAGCATTTTTACAGTTTATTACTATAAAATTAGCTGTATTATACTGCAAAAATAACTTTCATGTTTTACAGTTTATTACTATAAAATTAGCTGTATTATACTGCAAAAACAACGTTCATTTTTTACTGTTTATTACTATAAAATTAGCTGTATTATACTGCAAAAACAACGTTCATTTTTTACAGTGTATGTACTGAAAATTATAACTTAATATGTTATTTTTTCTTTGCATTAGTATTAATACTTTCTTTTCGATATGTATTCGAGTTCAATCAGGTTGGAGGAGCAAGTAAAATGGGGTGAGAGAGCAAGGTTGAGCGAAATACACAATATGGGGTGAAGTAAAATTCTTTGTCTTCACAAAGGTCATTTGTAAGTGAAGAAGAAAATAGAATTGTGTGTGGGTATAGCGCAAGGGGTCATTTTCAAATAACGATGGGGGAGAGGGGAGAGGTTTAGTGTCAAAAAGTAGATTCATATGGAATTCACTTTTATTTGATAAAATAATATTGTTTGTTTAGAGCGCAACCAATTAATTTATGCAATGCAAACAGTTGTGATACTCATATCCTTATTTTTGTAATATTCCATACCAGAATGTGAAGAAATCTCGAAGCAAAAATTAATCAAAGAGTTTTGTCAAACGCTATCATCTTAAACAGTTTCGTGCGTTACAAGTGAAAACCGTTTGTATAATATCCAAATAAAATATCTTCTCATTACCAGTTGATAAATATTTAGCCTTGTTTTACTTAACTCTACCAAGCAAAACATCTCGAAAATCATTTTGCAGGTTGCTCGTTCTTTGAAGAACGTTAATTGAAGAATAAATTATTATGCATATTTACTTTAAAATGCATTAAAGTTAGAATATTCTGAAATATTTAACATTATCCTCTCTGACTACAAAATGTTGACTTCATGATTGAAAATTAATGTACTTAAATGTGTTTGTCCCCACTACCTTTGAAGTCTAAAAATAAAGGTCACTGACTCTAGTGCATTGAAAAGTTTATCAAAGATTAGAGTAGCTTAACATTTTGAAACAATCTTATGCGATCCATAGTTACACAAGAGTCCCTGAAGTAAATTATATACTCCAACTTTAATGTTTGTTATGCGTTACATAACTAGTAGGTGAGAAAATGGCATAAGTTGTCGATTCATAATATGCTCCTGAATATCTGTCCCGTATTAATCTGCGTAACAGGAGCAGCATACCTTAAGCTTATTTGATATTAATTTGCTAGCCATGTTTGATTACATAATTAAAATTTGAGAGTAAATCTTTACTTTCTTTTAGCATGCACGAAATTCTTGTAATGCATTTATGGCGTTATGCACAACAATGCATTTAGGTGCAGTGTTTTAAATATTGCTCTGAGATATGAGGCTTTTGTACTCATAAGTCAATTTTTTTCCTGGTGTTCAATTTGTGCATCAAAAAGCAGTTTTCCTCAGTAAAAATTCCCTTAGCAGATTGATGCTTTAAATACAGGTTTGAGAAATACTGGTAGTGAGTAAAATATATTTAATGTAAAACCTTTTCTTAAAAACTTAAGAAACAAGCATGTAATAAGCCATTTATTTATTACATTTCATATCATACAGTAATCAAATCTTCCAGAGTACTTGTTTGCTAAATTATTCAATAATACATACAGATATGTTCTAAAATCCCACCAAATATGTAATCTAAATTGCAAGTCCTTTTTCAATGCAAACAATGTAACTCAGTTTTATTTACAATAAAGTCAAAAATATATCTCTTAGTTAATTTTATGAGCTATTTTTAATACATTTTCTTTACAAAACTTTACTTTTCTCTCAATTATTTCTGTAATATACTTTTTAATATAAAACTCATTAAGTGTAAAATAATTTATCATCAGAAAAATTTCAAGATAGGGTGGTTCAGTAATTTACGTCAATGAAATTTAGGTTAACTAAAGCGAACACAGATCAAAATTGTTACAAAAACTAAGTGCAAATGTAACCTGTAAACCATGCAACAAGAAAGGAACAATTAAATGCATACTAATACAAAGATATCCTTAGTATTACAAGACGATATATGTACAGTTCCACAATATTTTAGCAAAAATTAAATAAACATTGGATATCTCCATATTATGTATATCACAGACGTTTCCATCAAAAGTTTCAAATGCTAAAACTCATACGAGTTTCACCGAGTTGGAAATGGAAGATCTTCTCAGCGAGGATGTTTTGAAGTCTTTGCAACTCACACTGTCCTTATGAAGCCTGGGCTCAGGCATTGAGAATCGGAGTTTCTCCCAGAACCTGCGGTCGCCCCAATGCACCAGAGAAGCAGATCTGAGGCAGATTCGCACATCTGGATCGAGTTCTTTGAGGCTGATCTTGTCCAGGAGGACAATTATCAGACGATGGCGCCGATTGCATTGGTTCTCGTGGTGAGCCGCCTTCAGCTCATAGGTGCACCACTCGCTCTTCAAGTACTGCTCGGACACTACTGCAACTGTGCAACGACTGCACTCTATGGCCTCGGAGATCGCTTCAGCAACGTATTCGGCCATCGGGAGATCTCTGTACCTCAGGCAGAGTCTGTGAGGATATGTACCATCTTCGAGTTCTGGGGCAAGCATCTGTGACACGAAGGCTTCGTCTTTTTTGCAATATGATAAGAAAGCATCGAACAGTTTTTCAGTCTCCCCGGTTGGATTGTTTCTTTGGAAGAGCCGAATGCCATATCGGCTGTATAGCCATATTTTCATCTCACTGTTATAAATACAAAACATTACCAAACATAAAACCAAAAGGATAAATATGGAAGGAGCTAAAATCATGACAGGTATGTAGCTACCAGAAAACTCAGCTTTGTAATACGTTAAGGCGCTATGATTGGAACACGCTGAAGAGTTAAATTCCAAAATATACAGTCCGGCTGACTGGTTTTTGTAACATCTGGTTTCTTCGCGATCCGTTACGAACGATCCAGAGACTATTAACCACTCCTGAAAGTTTCCAAGAAATTCACAAGAACAAGTCCAGCTGTTATGACTGAGCTTAACGTTAGCTAAGCGGTGATTGACGTTTAGATTCCACACCAAGAAATCAATCAGATTATTATGATCAAGATGCAGAACACGCAGAAATTTCAAGTGACTGAAACTTGAGTTGTTAATGGATGAAAGACGGTTGTATGAGAGGTATAATTCTTGTAAGCTAGTCAAGTTCGTAAATTCATGGCCTTGTATAACTGATATGTAATTGTGTTCCAGATGCAGTTTTAATAGGTTTTGGAGACCGTTGAATGTTCTGTTCCTAATGATGTGAATATTGCTTCCATTCAAGTGCAATATTCTCATGTTTTTCCTTCCAATAAATGAATGGCTTCCAACTTGGCTCATATCGTTACCATCCAAATAGAGATCGGTGACATCCATGGGAATTCGGGCAGGGACACGTGAATATCGTCTGGAACTACAGTCCACGATATTCGTATTCCATGTCTGGTCCGAGTAACAAGTACAATTTTCCGGACATACCATCTCGCAATCACAAGCATCAAACTCGCAGCAGTGGCAAAGAGCGAAACAGTGGCTTTTATACTTGCACAGAAACTCATTAGACTTGGCTCTTGTGATTGGAATCAATGCATGCTGCCTAGGAAAGGTCATGTGACAAAGCACATTTTCCAAGTCTGCTATTCTGGGATATTGGCGCATGTCATCCAAGTTGTTGATACGTTGCAGCCATTCCATCGTACAATCACAGTGCAATGGATTTTCCGACAGATAAAATACCGGCAAGTTTTTGTTTATTGGAATGCTTATCAATCGCAGTGCATTGATGTCTAAATTTTGAACGTTGTTGTTTCTCAAATCCATCATCGTAAGATTTGTTTTGCTCATAAAAGTGAAAGGATTTATAATTTTTAGAGAATTATTCCTGAGAGAAGCAGCTTCCAAAGCATTCGGAAATGTAGCGGCATTTATTTCTTTAATCCGATTAAAAGAGGCGTCCATATAACGTAGTTTCAGCACAGTTTCCAACTCGAAATAATTTCCTAAGCTGTCTATGCGATTCGAATGCATGTCAAGATGCACGAGCCCACTTGGGACTAAAGCATAGTCGAACCATGTTATGTTGTTTCTTGAAACATTTAAAACTCGGAGATTTTGCAAATTCATAAACAAACCATTTATGTCAGACAATAAATTGTCATTGAGTTCTATTTGCTCCAGTTCTATGGCATCATCGAAAATACCATGTTCCAGTGCTTGTATTCTGTTTTTTGATAAATCGAGAATACGAAGCGAATATTGGTCTCGGAGCGTTCCTCGGCTTAAATTTCCGACTAGATTGTTCTTCAGATCAAGAACAACCAGACTTTTCAAGTTTTCAAATGTATCGTTCGTTATGTTGGAGATAGAATTTAGTGATAAATCTAATTCTTGTAAGTATTCCATTTTATTTATGGCTACTGGGAATGATGTTAAGCTGTTGTTTTTAAGATTCAAGTAACGAAGGCGTGTTAAATTCACAAGTGCATCAGAATGAATAAGTTCCATGTGATTATTGGACAACACAAGATCTTGGAGACTTATCAAACCGTTGAAGGTATCTGCCTCAATCAGTCGGAGTTTGTTGTTTGTGAGATCAAGAACTTTCAAGTTTGAGAGATGGGTGAAGGATTTCTCAGCAATGTACTCTATCTGGTTATCTTGCAAATGCAAAGTTTGCAGACTCAGTAACGACTGGAAGGGTGTACCTTCCAATCTCCGGATCCGATTGAAACTCAAGTCCAAAGTAGTAAGTCGGTTCGGATTTTTAAACGAATCCAGCAGAAAATGAAGCTCCGATATAATGTTGTGGGACACATCAAGACGGGACAGTTGGGATAATGACCTAAAAAGGGCCGATGGGAAACCTGCTATAGAGTTGTTGCTAAGCAGTATCTCCCGAATTTCTGTCGAATGGTGAAAGAAGTGTGGATGGAATTCACTCAACTTGTTATTGGATAGGTCAATGAAATGTAGTCTTTGTAATCCAATCAAGGCATAGGGCGACATCTGGGAGATTTGATTACCACGGAAGGTCAGGTTTCTTAAACGTCTCAATGATGACAAAATTTCATCCGTGAGGTACTTTATGCGGTTGTAAGAAAGGTCTAAAATTTGCAATTCGGGTATGCACGGGAATAGCTTCCTCTCCTCCAATCCCAGCTGTTTAACATCTTGCATTCCATTGCGACTTAAATTCAAATACTTCAGATTAATAAGGCCACAGAACGGATACTCGGGAAGCGTGACGATATTGTTTTCGGCCAGATCGAGATGTTCCAACTCGCGAACTTTCATGAAAGTCCTGGGTCCAATGGTGAGGGCCGACCTCCCCTCCAGCTGTCTACCGGTATGGACTGTGAAGTTCTTCAACACTGTTAGTCCGTTCAGCGCATCGTCTGCTAATTCGGAAAAAGCACAACGCTCGAACCTCAACGACTGCAAGTGTTTGAGATGCGCTAAGGAACTATTTTTAAGGCGGCCTTCGACATACCGATCATCACAGATGATAGTCAGTCCTACTGTATGCGTAGACTGTATAAGGCTGAAATTGGTACTGTCTGTCTGTGTGCCTACTCCACTCACGTGGCATGTCAGTAGGACTCCCGGTTCGACAGTGTGAAATTTCTTTGTCGTCCACTGACAATCACTGGGAGCCATGTAACTCGCCTCGAGCATGGCGTTAGAAAGTAGTCCAACAACAGTTATGAACATGATGGTCTTCAGTTGGTCCTCCATTTTTTATTATGATATGTTCAGATTCAGTAAACCTCACAGAATGCTAGTACTGAATCCTAAAAATTGCTTGCTTACTTAATGAAAAATAGTTCTTTCTATATTTACATTCAAGGCTTGAAATTGCGCACATAGGAGAAAATAAATACATACTCTGATTTATTTTTTAAAGTTTTCTAGGCCAAACATGGAATATTATTTTAATAAACCTTTCATTAACAATAACTATATTACTTGATAAAAGGGACGTGTTTTAAAAACAGCTAAACACTTTCTCTCTGTTTACCTATGTAATTATTTTCTTTCTCAGTTTATTTTTATTTTCATTAGCAGTATACTTTTTTTTTACTTCCTGGTATTCAAGCAGGACTTTTAGCTATACTCTTGCAAAAACTCTCTAAATTGCTTTTGGCTACTCTACCTATTATTCCCAGAGGAGCATGTCTAAAAGTTTTTCAAACAAGAAAGCAGTTACGAAAATGGCAAAACAACTTCAAATAAGATTTTATTCTTTGTCTTATTTGCTGTTATTTTCTCCCTGGCTCTTCCTTCTCTAAATTAATCCCCAAGTTGAAGTATCTTCGCACAAAAGCCCTAAGAAGACAAATAGCGCTTTCCAACCCGATAGGGCTCCTCGGGGATTTAACCAGTTGGATGCTTCCCCTCCCTGTATCCGGACATGGATCCTTCCGTGGACATCTGTCAACCGGACTAAGTGGACGTCACATTCCTCTCGAGGGGTGCGTTGCCATTTCTGGCTCATTTGCAGTTGCAGGTGATTCGGAAGATGCTTTCCCGCGTTTACCGTAAGCTTCCCATTAATTTCTAACAGCGGATGCTGTAAATCAATTGAGCAGAAGCTTTGATCTTCCTCTTGGACTTAGTCAGTTTGCTCAAGTATGAAAGGGGTTTGTAATGGAGATGGATGGATCCGCCTCTAAAGCTTCTGGTGCCGATTACGGAAAGAACCTCCGCTCATGTGCCTGCAAAGAGAGAAAAACACGAAATGTAACGACATAAAATTAAATCTTTTTAAAAGACATTGGAGACAAATGAAGGGTACACACATTTTAAAGAAACATTGAGCCTTATTTAAATTACTTGCATTTTATATGGGTGAAATAAATACGTTTTGTCACCAGTATGTCTAGTTTCACTACATTTTAAAAAATGACGGCAATGATAATGTTAACTTTTAAAAGATATCTATAATAATTACTCCGACAGAAATTATGTAAAATAATTTTTAAATGGACCTTTTGATGACAGATTATTTTTTTAAATAAATAATTCAATGTTGCCATGGCAAAGATCGTGATTTTTCTCTGTAGTGGTTGCGATTCATGTGTAAGAAGTAAATTTGTATTTAAACTCAATATAAAAATTAACTATTCATAATAACGCATTCATCAATTGCTAAACATAATGCTTTCTCAAAAGATCCTTATTCCCTAAAGAAATCAAAAATTCATGTAGAAATATATTTTGTTCAAATTATAAGAGCATTTTATACCAGTTTGAAAAAGCATAAATATAGTTTCATACATTAATTCACTATAAAATATGTCTTCAAGTTTACGTTTTTAATGTATAAATTAAATATTTGTAGAAAGTTAAAGTTTAAATCAAATTGTAAAGAATAATAAGTTAAATATTTTCCCAAGAGAAAGAATCATTTGCCCATTACTTGAAGAGATGCTTCTTATTCATAATTTTCATGTTAAAAACATTATATTATGTTATTAATATCATTGTTATTATTATTGGGAGGGGGTTTTGGGGGACAAGTGTCCTTATTAAAAATAGAACCACCATTATGATGCCATTATGATGGACTATTATTGAAACAGTTATTGTTATTATTATTACATAATATTACTAAATTGCTGTATAGTATAAATTATTATTGTCATCATTATATTAAAATTATAATAATTAATATTCTTGCTATTTTTACTTAAAGGATTTTTTTTGTCGCTGTTTTCATGCCAAAATATTCATTAGGAAATTATTAATGTTATTTAGGAATTGTTGATTGTATGCCTATGATGATTTTACAGAACTAATTACCTTATTTTATTTTAACAGGGAATTTTATGGAACTCTTGCTCTGTTTTGAAATGATTTTTCTGTTATTTAACCCACTTCTTTAAGTTGGCATATTAAATTGAAACCCACACAGAGACTGGTGCAACAACGAAGAATATAAGTACAAAAAATCTATAATTATTCAAAAAGCAACTTAAGATAAATCGACTGATTAAATGAAAATCGTTCAAAAATTTTGACTGAAGTTTGACAGCTCTTTGAATATTAGAAATGATAAAAGATTTTAACATTTTAGCGATACCAATCAATGGTTTTTGATTAACTCATTTAAATTGGAATCATCAAATGATTAAATTTAAAAAGGAACAGAAGACACAGCAGAAGAGAGTAAGTTTACTTGAGATCTTTACTAAAGTTTTAATGAAACAGAAGACCGAAAATAAGACGACAAAAGTGGAAGTCTGGGATGCCAAATCTACTGAAGTAATTAAAGTGTCTCTTATTACAAAAAGGCTATTTGTCCGCGGTTAAAATTCCACCAAAACTTTTCTGACTTTTTGGAAAGTAGCCAAATGAGTTAATCCATTGTAGAATTGCGGAGAAAATTGGAAAAAAGGACCATTTAATCTTTGGAGTTCTCTTATTTAAAGCTAAAGTTGCCGTTGCGTTATTTTTAGCACTGCTTTTTTGTTCGGCTATAAAAGATAAAAGGAAAATATTTGTTTTGTTTAAGTTTTGTAGTCACCTTTAAGCTAGGCTGTTTTTAAGAAAAGTTAGTAGCTTCAGAATGATTCTGCTTCTGAAAACAATGCATATTCATCTTAAGTTTAAGAATGCATTTGACTTTCGTTTTAATCGGATAAATCGAAGCGTAACGAATATTTCATATGAAATTGTCTAATTGATGAAATATAATTTAGCTAAAAACATTCTCTAGAGCAAGTTTAATTTAAAAAAAGCTGTGTGTAAGCTTTGAAAGTCTACGGTATAAAGTGCTGAAAATTAAAAGTTGAAAACACTTATGCAAGAGCTTTTTGAAAACAAAACTGAACTAAATAGCTATAAAAGTAAAGGGGATAAAAAGTTACTATGATTCGCGACGGCCCCGGATAAACAAAGAGACACTTTCAGATTAGTAGCAACCGAACCAAGGGCGGATCCAGAAAAATGTCAAGGGAGGGGCGATTGATTTTTCGTACTTACTTTTACTACACATACTGGTTTACAAATATTGATCACAAAGTATAAAAGTCTCGAACTTTAATTCCAAAACATTTCCAGGGGAAAGTCTCTAATCTTCTTCCCCCAAATTCATTAAAACTCGTACAAAATTGAACTTTTTTGAACTTCAATATCAAAAAATTACGGGTGAAGGGTCCCAAGGGAGGGGCCATCGCCCCCATTGCCCCTCCCTTGTATCCGCCCCTGAACCGAACGTAGTAAAAAAGAAAACTTTTGAAGTCATAAATCAATTTTCTTTATATCAAAATTTTATTGGTGCAAAATGCATGTTAGCTCTGATTTGCGCTTCGTTTTAAATTGTTGTTGATGCGGCGTCCGAGCTCAGGGGTGCCCACAGGGGGGGATTATGGCGCAAGTTGCGCCATCAAAATTTTTGGAGGGGATTTTTTAAAACTAATTTATTTATTTATTTATTTTAATTATTTATGAATTTATTTTTTAAATTTAATTATTTACTGATTTTTTTCAATGTAAATTTTTCATTAATTTATTTTTTAAATTAAATTATTCCTTTATTATTTATTTATTTATTTTTCGTGTGTGTGTGTGTGCTTGGAATGTCTGGAAGGGAAAAAAAGTGATTCTATTCTTCGCATAATTCGTACTTTAGAAAATTAATGATACATAAAAAAATAATAGTTATAATTTAAAAAAATAAATAATGTTAAAAAATAAATAATAGTTAAAAAATGAATAAATATTTAGAAAAATAAATAAATATAAAAAAAAGACAAAATAAATAAGAGGGATAAAAATAAAAAGCACAATAGGGTTGTGAAAAATTTTGGGGGGGGAATTTGCGCCATTGAGCTTGGGGGGGATGGGCACCCCTGTCCGAGCTAATAATCACTATGAATGGATTTCTTTCTTAACATGTAGGACATCATAAGACATTTTTACCTCACATAAGAGAGGGAATAACACCCAAGGATTTAGCGAGTATAGAACCCACAAGAAGTTTCGTATTCGTAGCGAAACTTCTACTTCAAATCCACGGAGGCTTCTGGTAATGAAATAGTTACAAGCATACTGAAATACCAAATTCTCTATGATGTTATTCAAAAGTATTTTTCCCAAAATGGAATTAGATTTTTACGTAAAAATGCAGTTGAAAATATTTCAAAACTAAAATTAGCTTGAGCCACAATATTTCTAACACACACAATGCCAAGAAAACAAAACAGCTTATAATTTAGCGATAATGATACAATTGCTTCATTTTAAATGGAACAAATTTATATGTAAGCTCCACAAAGACTGATGCAAATCATTGACTTTTAAATCTTAAGCAACAAGCAACTGTTATTCTTGTATATATTGCTCCATTTTTATTTTTCGAAAGCGCCTCGAAGCCAACGAAATTATCTCCCGCCAGCAGTTAAGATCACTGTTGCCAATGTAACAATCCTAATTACTTAACTAGCTGCAATTGCTTCCAGTATCAGTAAGAATCTTATTTTTTTTACTACTTCTCAGCATCTTCTCCATAGCAGGGCTTCGAAAGTACTGTATAATTGCCTTCCAAGATGCAAACCAGATTTCTCAGTAAAAGTTTAGCGCCAGTGATAAATAAGTGAATAAATAAGAAAAAAAAATAAATTATCGTCTGGAGAGTGTTTCGCGGAAGGCTCAGCAGGATTTTGCTGATGTCATTAATAAGAAAGGTTCAGATCTGCAAGCTGTGTAATTACTGCAATACCCAGGTTTTGCTTATAATCTCTGCCTCTCTCTCTCATGGCTTACTTGCAGAATAAAGAACAAATTTTCTCGCTAATTACACAAATTAGCGGCGTGGAACGAGTTAAGCGCACGTGTATGGAACCAGAAAGGCATGAAATATTAGCAATTGGGTTAATTATTCAACGATGGTCCTAATATGAAGTAACTCAACCCCCCACCATTAGTGTTAATTCTTTTATAATCATCTGAACGTTCTTTCTCGAAACTAAAATTCCTTATTGGGTCTTTTTCGATTCATTTCTCGATAATGCAATGGAAGTTGTTTCATAGAAGTCTTTGGCTTTTAAATTTTATGCAACACATTTTTTATTCCTGTACATTTGCGCTATTAGGAAGCATAATTTTATGGTTTATATGCTCCTGTTAAAGTGTACACTTCAGTTGTTTCATAGAATAGCTAGGTATTTTGAACAACAATTGGACAAGCTAGTTAGAGCAAATGACAATATTTATACTTTTTGTTATTTCTTCAAACAAATAATAGCTAGTTATTCTTTGAAATAGCTAATGATAGACCAAACCCGTCATTTAGGGGGGTCATGGGAGTCAATTGCCCCCATCCTTCCCTTCAGAAATCAATGCATTTGCATATAAGTGGGCGAGGTTTTTGTGGATTTTCGATGAAATTGTATTGTGTTTGTACCCTTTAACTCCCCCCCCCCCTAGAGAAACTTGGAAGGACGGGCTGTGATAGACCTCCTAAAGTGAAAAATTTGATATTTCAAATTTATTTTATTGTTTGCGCATGAATAGCTTTTCTTTTCCATTTTCCCTCACACAAAATTTATGTCTAAAGTACAAAGCGTCAAAACACTCTTGCCTAAATTTTTGAGGCTTTTCTTCCTACATCAATAAGTAAAATACGCTTGTGGAGGTGTCAAAATTATCCAAGAATCCAAATCCATAAGCTCACATTCTATTTGCATTAAAACTCAAAAAGAAAAAAAGAAAAAATACGAGATATTTGAGATTACAATATTTTTTTTTTTTTTACGTCATTGATAAGAAGGTTTCTTAAAATCTCGAAACATGTGCTAGTTAATTTCGGATTCTAAACTTTTTTTAATACTTTATTAAACGTTTTGATGCTGAAAACTAGGGAATCAATGAAAAATTCAGCATTAACCACACAATGTAACGGCAATCTCTTCCCTGCTCCCGCCCCCCGGTCCCACAATGTTACAGAGTACCTTATACAAGAACGACCCCAGCCCCGCCATATGATATATCAGAAAACAGTGATACCAATCCCCCCCCCCCATTCTCTTGGGCCTTGATGAAAAATTCATAAATATATTTTCCTGAGTGCTGCTACTCATTAAAATACTCCGTAAATCAGTTTCATTAACATAACCATCATTTTAAAAACAGTTCACCAAATAAAAGCGTCGGAGCAAAAATTACAGCTTTGTTGGTAAGTGATGTTTTCCTTACAGTACCCCAAAAGTAAATATATGTGATATAAATATTGCGCAGGCAGCAGCGTTAGGCTACTTATCAAAAAACTTATTTCATTAATACCCACTCCAGAAGGATTTACAGTCTTAATACACCTGAGAAACGTTTTTTCCCGAACACTTTATCAACAAGGAGCACCCGTCGCACAATAATTAGAGCATTATATTACGCTTAATTATAGTGTTTAAGAAAAACAGACAATTTGAATAGAATTCGCCATTATCGGCATCGTTTATCGCCAAATCCAAAAGCCAACCCAAAGAAAGATGCCGTGATTTACGTCCGAAATCTTAACATTAAACACACCTCACATCCCGTTGGCGACGGTGGCGCGAAAAAAATAATAATAAAAAGAATCAACTCCCAAATTGAGATATCTTTTGGACATAGTTTGTCAGGCGACAGGGTGTATAGACATAAAAGCGACTTATTTTTCTCTTTTCCTTTTCGGACTTTGTTTTTAGAACTAATGAAGTTCTTTAAGGCCTATCACTGTAAGCGAGACCAACAATTTTTGTCGTGATTAATCGTTTTCTGAGCGAACTCAAAACAATGACCTTCGGGAACGAAAGCCATTTAGGAAGAAAATACTCTGGAATAAATCATAAAAATGTGCTCGGCGAGCACTAATCCCCTCCCGTTTCGTTATCTTTTGTTTGTTTTTTTGCACGCTCGCTGTGCTCTCCTTGTTGTTTATAAAGCGATTATTTCTTCAATGCATATGCGTTAATGATTAAAACTTCACGTTTTTCCTAATGCTTTTTGTTTGTAAACAAAACAGAAAATAATAACTTTTGAGCATAATGTGCTGTTCAAACAATAAGCGGTAACTAGGAATAATACCTTGGATTTTGTTTTCCGAAGAATAAATATTATGAAACGTAATTTCGAAGAATGTGTTAGTTGGAAATATAGCTTCGTGTACTACATGATATAATTTGAACTTTTTTTTTTCTTTCCTTCAGGTCAAGGTCGATTTTTTTCAGCCTGTTTAATTTTTGGCAATGTATTTATAATATTAATAACGGTAGAAAAAATTAATTTTTTACTACAATAAAAGGAATCCAAAATAATGCAGATATTTTAATAAACAATAGCAGACAAAAGTCTCTTAAGTGTTGGAAAAACACTCTTTGTTCAGAAATAACTAATTAAATAATTTAACTAGGTGGATATACAAATGAAACAGTTTTAAAGCGTAAACTAGAAACTATAAATAAACACAAATCAGTAGACAAAAATGAGTGAAATTAAAACATTATAGACTTAAGAAATGATAAGTAAATAAAAGTAAACTTTCTTTCTCCTTGTTTTTTTTTCATACATTCAACAAGATTTTTTTTCAAACAAGATTTTTTTTTTTCATACATTTTTACATTTTCTCATAAGCTATTCGGTATTTTTTTGCCAACCTATTTTTTTCAACTTGCATTTTTCATAGTATATTTCAGTAATTTGGTGTTGTACAATAATATCTTTATTTCTTTGCAATAGAAAAGATGCACCATGTACCTTTAAAACAAGTACATCCGAATTTTATCTACTGAAATCAAGTTTTAACATCGTAACACATCTTGTCCCTGCGAAACATTTTCTTGAAATTTTTAACATATCCTTTATTACATAGAACAAAAGTAAAATTTAACAAAAGACATTATCAATTCCTCAAATATAGTGCAAAAGATTTTCCATAAATCTATCTTAATTTATATCGGTAAGCACAACAGAAACGGAACCTAAATAGTGAGAGGGGAGTTGTTATACGTAAATGAGACAAATTTAATTTTTTGATCTTTTTTAAGGGGGGGGGGATTTACAGCCACTGGGACCTCCGTCCTAGAAACGCCACTGCTTTATTACTTTGAACAAAAGTAAATTTTACAAAATAAATTATCGATTCCTTGAGTACATTTCAACAACATAATCCGAGGCAAAAAAAAAAAAAGCAAAAATAACAATTAATGCTCTTTTACAATTAAGCCAACGGAGCGCCATTCATATTGAATGCCGAATTTCACACATTGCTTGTAAAATATATTTTAAACGCTCTATCAAGATTATGTTCTAAGTCATTCATTTCATTTCATTTCACACTGCAGGGGTCCCCGTACCTACCACAGGTTCGTGGTTTAACCGGGATAGGGCCCTGAAGAGCGCTCTGTTTAATTTTGAACCAGAACCTAGGGTCGGGCAAACCCTAGGGCCCAGCACCCCCAGTGGTATCGCTTCACTTGGAGGACTTTGTGACCACGACATTTTTAACGCCTCTCAGTCACCATTAATCAAGACGGTGGATCATTGATCGGCTGGGATCGAACCCGGGTCCCTCCCGACACGAGTCCGACGCCTTACCGATCGGGCCACCACGGCCTATGTTCTAAGTCAACAACGGAGCAAAAAGAACTTATTTTTTTTTATGCAATCAGGTAGCGGAACGTAATTCCAAACATTGAATGCCGAATTTCAAGAATGGCCGATTGCATATATTTCGAATATTATACCAAAATTACGTTCTAAGTCAAAAAATTCCAATCATCACTTCGCAATATATCAAGGAATATTTTCTTAGAATAAAACGTTTGCTTTATTACATTGAATTAAAATAAAATTTAACGAAAGAAATGATCAGTTCTTTAACTATATTCCAACAGCATAATTTGGAGCAAAAGCAAAAACAAAGCAAAGCGAAAAAAAAATTTTTTTTTACAACCATCCATCGGAGAGCAATTCCAAACATTGAATACCGAATTTCATATATTGCAGGTAACATACTATATATTTCAAGTACTATATTAAGACTAGGTTTCAAAAGATCACCAATTTGACATCGCAATACGTCTTTTCAAATGGAATATTTCCTTGAAATAAAAACATATGCTCAATTAATTCGAATAAAAACAAAACTTGACAGAAGAAATTTTCAGTTCTTCAAGTCCAACAACATAATCCGAAGCAAGTACAAAAACAAAACGCAAATAAGTTAATATTTGTTTTACAGCCAGCCAACGGAAAGCAGTTCGAAACATTTGATTCAAAATTTCAAGCATTACCGGTTATACGTATTTTGAATATTATGTCAAAATTATATTTTAATTCAAAAAGATAATCTAATCGCCTCTTTAACATAACAATATGTCTTTTAAAAGCTAATACTTTCTTGGAATAAAAACACATGCTTTATTGCTTTGAAGAAAAAATAAATTACCGAATTTTAAAGTATATTCCAACAGCATAATTCGAAGCTAACACGAAGCAAAGTGAAAATAACTAATATTTTTTCTACAAGCAGCTATCGGAGAGCAATTCCAAACATTGAATGCCAAATTTCATGCATTTGCATGCACATTTTGTAATATAATATCAAGATTATGTTTTAAGTTAAAAGTGATTCCAATCCCCAGTTTGACATCACAATACGTCAAGGCATATTTTCTTTGAATGAAAACCTATGCTTTATTACTACGAATAAAAACTAGGGATGCACCGATAAGCAAATTGGCCGATTACCGATTAATCGGCTGTTGATAATCGGCCGATTAATCGGCTGAGCCTATTAATGATAAGGACGATTGTTTTTCTACTACCAATTTTACCATCACTGTTTTTTCTCTCTTATACAATTCCAAGTTCAAAAATAGTAAATAATATTTTTCTGAGATATTTTTTTTTTCCATTTCCTAGTTTTCACAAAATAATTTCAATATTTTATGTAATTTCTTAGAACAAATTTTCATATTACTTTCAATAATATTATTAACACATTGTTTGTTATGTAACATAAAATAATACATGACATAAATATTCAAAACAAAGGGGAGGGGGAAGTCTGAGGTGAGCAGCTCTAATTTAGGAGTACTTTTAATTCATATTTTCTAATAATTAGTAGCAATTAAATTCACTACTTTTATTCTTTGAAAATTAGCGGTTATCTAAAAGCACTGTGCTGAGGAGAAAACTATTGCTACATGAAAAATGTTGCAACATTGTCTATGTTTATTTATTCAAAGTAGGAGAAATATTTAAAAAAAATTTTATATCAGCTGTGAGAATAATTATTACTGTTAATTAAAGTATTCATCATAGTTGGTATACTTTAAAGAATAGTATTTGAAAAATATTTTTTGGCCGATTAATCGGTCCGATTTTTCCGATTGATAATAATCGGCAAAGTTGCCGATTATGGCCGATTAATCGGCACTGTCGATTAATCGGTGCATCCCTAATAAAAACAAACGTAACAGAAGAAATTATCAATTCTTCAACTATATTCCAACAACATAATCCGAAGCAAAGCGCAAAGAACTATTAAACGTTTTTTCGCAACCAGCCCATCGGAGCGCAATTCCAGGTACTAATGCCTCCCCTCTCACCAGCCCCCAGGTAAATGATGAGTTCCGCAGCCCGTGATTTAGCGATGCACGCGGGTGATGTTGTAAATCGCTTTTAGCGCTTTTCTGGACGGATACTAATGAGTCCGGCTTCATCTTCGGTTTCTAAAAAGCTGCGCAGGTACTCGCTTTCATAAATCTTACTAGTTCGCGAGTTGCAAGTTATATTAAAATAGAAACTTTCGGCTTCGTCTTCTGTTTCCGTGCGCCGCTGCAGATTGAATTTATTCAAAGCTCTACTCGTTGGTCAACTCTTAATAATGTGTAAAGCTTACTCGTTTATCAAATATTGTAGTAGTAACAAATTCAAAGTATGCCGCAGTAGACTTCATATATTAAAACCGTAGTCATTTATTTACCATTTCTGTATATGGGATTTATTCAGTACTTGGTGACAAAATGAGCTGCTGGTAAGAATAGCGAAGAAAGTTGATTTATAATTATGGAGGAAAATATTACTAGTTGAATAAATATTATCAACAGTGAGGTTTACTTGCGGATTTTACAGTTGACGTTCTACTAAAAGCTAGTGATGAAGCTGCTAACTTGTTCGTGAATTGCAGTAATTGTCAATACTAGGTACCTCATTCGATCGAATGAGGTACCTGGAACTTCCTAGTTTTCAACCACATCTGCGAAGACAACTCAATGCATTTTTTTGGAGAAACACATAATGATTAGTTCAGGATCCGGGATGTCCTCAAGCGTCACCCATTCCTACGAAGTAACTCATTACGCTTTTCGAACATTAAAACAATGGTTAGTTTAGACTCTGGATTATGTCCCTGTATCGCTATTGCTGCAAAGCAAGCTCATTGCACTTTTAGGACAGTCACAGCATTATCAGCTGAGGATAAGGAATCTACTAGTTTGTCAACCACTGCCGTAGAGCAAATTGATTGAGCTTCTAGGACAAGTATAGCATGATTAGTTCACAATTTTTCTGGCTGAGTTTTGCAGACTGTGATTTTTTTCTTCAGTTTTTAGATAGTCATAACATTATCATCTGAAGATTTGGAATCTTTTAGTTTCTCAACCATTGCCGCAGAGCAAACTAAATGCACTTTTTGGACAACCACAGCATGATCACAGTTCAAGATTTCTTCGGCTGTTTTGTGTAGATTGTGATGTTTTTTCATCCCATTAATGAATTTAGGGACATATATAAGTGAGCGGTTACATGTCTATAATTGAACTGCTGAAGAAACATTTAAACATTTGCCAAATTCCACTTCCTCAATATGCATGCAAACTTTCTTAGCTGAAGTAAAAATTATTGTCAATAATTATTCGTTTTCATACTATAGGAGCTCTTTCAACATGATAAATCGTTGGCAATCTTCAGCAGGCTTCAGAGGGATAAAGTGGGGGAAAAAATCCATAAAATTATTCATGCCAATATTTGGCTATTTTATTCCTATAAAGAAAAACCCAAAAGCCCAATATTGATCAAAACATAATCCCTCAAAAGTTTTTATTTCTCACCAATCTTCCCTAAGTCCCTTTAGATTGTTTCATTTTAAGGAGGGATTTGCTCGAAATTACATAGCTTTTTCGAAAACAAATCCTTCGCGACACCCCTCCCCCCTCCTCCTGGAATACCTCCATCGGATCCTTCTCTTTTCCGATATCACCCCACAGAATCTCTGCCTATAAAGAACAAACTGCATGCCATTACGCTAAATACGGAACACTCTGTGTTCTTATCTGGTGGAATTTCAGCGAAAAGGGCGGTGTGTGATAGGGTCCGCAAGATCCCCGAGGGGTACCCCCGCGTGACTCACGATTATCTCTCACGTGAATAGGCCCGCTCACGATCAATTTATTTTGCCCTTTTGTGGCACTGCCTATCTTCCAGCCTCCCTTTCACGTGTAATACTTAATGCTTGGCTCTTCTTGATTTCTTTTCCTTCCACGGAGGCGAGATTTTATCGCCATTTTTGGCGACGCCTTTAAGAAACTTTTTCTTTTCATGCAAAAAAGTTCGACGATCCGCAGATTGAAGATATCTTCAGCACACGTTTTTGGCCTTCAGAGAACTTCGGTTTATTTTATCTGAAATATGGATCAGAGAAGTTCAGCTTTTTCCTCTTATGTTATGAGGATAATATTTATTTCAGGCATCATTCAACATTGATGGTTCTTGAAAACTGCAAAAGCCACAATGGAAATAGTGATTAACCCCGTACCGTCACATAAATTAACGGCTATCCATAAATGATATAAACATATTTTTCAGAAAATTCGACTACCCACCCTTGTCACAAACAGTTACGGCACCTTATCCCAGGAACCAATATATGTAAGGGGTAGTCCTCCCTACGGCTTTTTCACAGGTAATTTTTCGATACTAAAGTCCTAAAACGGCAATTTTATGCGAGTTTTAAAGAAGTTGGGGAAAGAAGGTTTGGGGTTCTCAACCGGAAATGTTTCAGATTTGAAGTCGAATTCTTTGTGGTCAATGCTTGTAAACCAGTATGCAAGGTAAAAATTAAGTTAAAAAAACAATCTCCCCTCTTTTGAAAGATTTCTGTATTTGCCCTTGCCTCTCCCTCCCCTACTCTTGTCACACTGTTTTTCTTCAGCATTTAATAAAAAAACGTGATATCACCGTTCTCGTTACCCCCTTCCTATCTCAAACTGTCACAATTTATGACCCCCTACTCCTCAAAGATTGAAATCATTTGTGGACAAAGCTTTCGTTTTGGAGCATGAAGAACGACATTAAAAAAATAAATAAATAAATAAATAAATAAAAAAATAAAATAGCAGTTTCAAAAAAAATGCATTGAAAAGGGGGCTTCTTTTATCCTTAAAATAAGTGTGTGATCTTTTGTTAATTAGTGCATTTTGACATTGTTGATTTTAATATTACTTGGCACAGATGTATTTATTTGTCTCTTATTCATTTTACCCACATTAGTGTTTAGAGTTTATCCTCATACAAACAAAAATAAAGCTCATTTCAAATAATTGTCCAATCCTGTTAAGCCTTTTATCAAGTACATAGACGTTGTACAAACATAAAGACCGAAACATTTTCCTGAATCCGTTACTTTTCTCAATATGTCCATGATAAGGAAAGGATAGGAAACATCAAAATGCTTTTGTTTTTTTTAAGTTTGTTGAAATGATTCATCAAATGAATATTTTACTATTATGAAAGATATTAGCATGCACCTATAATTCTCTCTTCTATATTAAGGCGAATTTGTTGCAAGAACTAAACTTAGTATGCTCGAGATAAATAACACTGGGAAAGACAAAGACATCTAATATACATATTATTAAAATTACCTTTTGTTCATACTCTTTGCAGTTACTTCAAGAAATGAGAAAAGCGGAAAATTTTATAAGCTCGGTTGTTTTTTAGAATATAGGAGAAGAAAGTTGTTGGTTGGGTTTCTTGATTCGAAATATCGTTTAGAAAAATGTTGTTGATGAGTGTTGACGAGAAAATTCATTATTCATCTTCTTTATGTAATGCAAATAGTGAATATAGTGTTTGTTTTTTCATAATTTTTATAAAATTAAAGTTAAAATATAATTTTTTTAATTTTATACTAACATTTTTTTTAATGGAAATTTTTCAGTATTTTGGCGAATTACTAATTTAGATTTTTCAATAAGTAATCTGCTCCAATTCACTTCATTACTCAATTTCATAAATTTCAAATTTACGTAGTTTATTGAGGAAACTCTTCCATCTCACACTTTCGGAGTAGCATTATTATTATTTTTTTTTTAGCAGCGGTGCATTCGTAAATCCTGCAGTACTAGAAGGGCAATGAGAAAAGGCAGGTTCCTCAAAACGGAACTCTTGGTGTGGGAACACAGCATATTTTGTTTAAATGGAAAATATTTTCTCGTAAAAGCAGTGCCAATTTTCACTCCTAATTTCAGCAGGTGT
Organism: Uloborus plumipes; assembly: GCA_038373865.1. Classification (NCBI taxonomy): domain Eukaryota; kingdom Metazoa; phylum Arthropoda; class Arachnida; order Araneae; family Uloboridae; genus Uloborus; species Uloborus plumipes. The sequence goes on from JAXGGA010004835.1 coordinate 63,805, forward strand.
GTCCACAGGGGGGGGGGGGGCGGCATTGTAGCGCAAGTTGCGAAATCAATTTTTTTTTTGAGGGGGGGATTTTTTAAGTAGTTTATTTGTTTATTTAAATTAATTATTAAGTATTTTTTTAAATTTGAATTGTTGATAATTTATTTTTCTATTTTAAATTATTTCTTTTGTATCTTTATAAATTTAATTTTTGTGTGTGTGTGTGTGTGCTTGGAAAGTCTGGAATGGGAAAAAAGCGATTCTAATCTGCGCATAATTACTGTACCTCAGAACCAGACTAACGTACCCAGACAGCACGAAACTTCCAATGGACGTTCATTTTATGTCCTGAACTTCCGAATCCGGTCCGATGTCAAAATCGATGAAATTTGGCGATCTTTAGATGCGCCTCACAGGACGTCCCACGGACTATCTTTTTTTTAGGTCTAAGGAGGACCAAAAGTGATCCGCATCCTTTCAGGACGTACCACGGACTTTTTTCTAGATGTCCTGGGAACTTATCACTAAGGATGTCCCAAGTCTTAACAAAATCAATTGTTTTTAGGACATTATTTTCAAGTTGTTGGGAAAATTTTATTTTTTATTTTCTCAATGAAATTTACTACCAATGACGGTAAACTATGATGCACAAAACTTATACGAAGCATGAAAATAATATTTAAACTAACTGAACATAAAAATATGCTGCAAATTTTTGAAGGAAAAAATTCCTTGAAAAAATACAAATTTTTTTTAAATTTACAATTAAATATGAAATGGGAAGCTCAAAGTAGCTCTACAACTAATTTTAAAAACTAAATAAATACAAAACAAGCTTATGTTTGTCCTAAATATTTTTTTTAATTAAGTCATGGTGTACTGTAAAATTCGATGACATGAGGTCATCCTAAGGAGCATCACATAGGACGTCCCAAGTACAAATTTTATTATTGTCCTCCGGATAGCCTGAAGTAAACTGCAACATTTCAGGACGTACGAAGGACTTTATTTTCTGACATCCTGCGATCTTCATTCTTAGGATGTCCTGCAAATGAGTCAAATCAGTCGATTATAGGACTTACTTATTTAACTACGAAAATTCTTATTTTAAGTGAAAGTGGTGAGTACGAAGTGAACTTTTTTTCCACATTCATCTATGAAATTTTTGGACTTCTAATATACTTTATTCTAAATGGAAAAGTGGGAGATTTGTTCCGAGGAACTTGGATGTTTTTAAAAGTAAAGTTGAAATATTTAACTACTATAAAGCCGAGAAAGGAACGAAGTTGTATAAAAATTGAAGTATTTTCAAAGTATATTAATAAACAAAAAATAGAAGAACATTTTAAGAGTGAAACATGATTTAGTTCGAATTTTTGTGTGTGGAAATGGACATACATTTTTAAAACGTTCATGATAGTCAAAGTTCTTGCAAATTTTGATAAAGGTCAAAATTAAAAAAAAAAAAAAAATTTGCCAAAATGCTCTCCTTCTCTCAAATTTAAAACACCAAAATTTGAACTTGATTTATTAAAGTTTATGCTAGGATAATGACCTGCTATTAATACACTACAGTATATTCTGGAGATTTGTTTTAATAATGATTGTTTTAAGCTTTTTTTCTTTCTTTTTCTTTTTAAATTCATTATAAAATGTAAAATATAATTCTATTGACGTTTTTTTTTTCTCTTTAAACCTCTAAAATAACAATTTTAGTTTTAAATTATTATAAAAACAAACTATCCCTAAATTTATTAGACGATTTTTTTTAATTGACATATTTTAATTGTAAAATAAATAAAAATAAAAATAAGTAAATACACCATTTTCTGTTATAAGCACACATATTTGAAATTTGTTATTATCATTCTTAAATAGCTTACTTTAGGGCAAAAATACGGGTTTTTTTTTTCAAATATATTTGAATTGTAATAGTATTACTTAAAAATCATTCACTGATGTAATATTTTTTATTATTAAAATTTTAAAAATAGTTCTGAAATAGTTTTCTAAAACAATAGTTTTTCGCACCGAGGTTGAAGAAATGCCTTAATGCCGAAAAGATAGCTAACATTATTTTTTTATTTCTGAAATCAAAAGGGCTTTTTTAATTCCAAAAGGATTGAAATTATGACACTTTGCCACCGACAGAGTGGTATAGTGGTTAAGACGCTGGTCTCTTACGCCCAAAAGCGCGTGTTCGAATCCGGCTCCAGTCAGTGGATTTTCACGATGCAGAAAATCGACAGCGCTCATGTCGTATGAATATGCGGCACGTTAGTACTTTTAAAAAAATAATACTATGTAACAAAAATAATAGTTATAATTAAAAAAAAGAGGGTTAAAAATAAAAAAGCACAAGATGGTTGTGAAAAGTTTGGGGAGGGTGGGGGAATTTGCGCCATTGAGTTTTGGGGGATGGGCACCCCTGACTTTTAAGTACGACTTAAGAACATTAATTTCACTCAAAACGCTGCAGCAAAACTCGCGTTAAACAAATTTAAAGAGCAGATCAGTTAATCTACCCCATTAATATTTCTCTCAACGAACAACGGCCTGCATGTACACTTGACATGTAATGTTCTCTTATTTTGCGCCGAGTCGTCGTCTCGTAAAAACTATCCTTTCAAGATCCAGAACAAGCCGTTTTAATTATTTAACTGCAGTTTCCGCATCGCTTTTTCTTCTTCCAAAAACGTGCCTCAAAACAATAGGTCCGCACAGATCAAGACGAATGAGCAAAGTTTAAATGGAGGAAATACAACTTGGGGCTCTGTGTGGTTTTCTGGCTAAATCTTTTTCTCCCCTTCTTCTTTCACAAGAGTCGGGGATGAAAAATGCCATGTGAAATATTGAACATGAAACTAGCTTTTGCACTTGAGTTAATGGTCTGTATTTGGGATGGGGGGAGGGGGGAGGGATCTTAAACTCACATCTGTCTTTTTTGATCCCCGAAGAGTCGAACCTGTAACGCAGCACTAGTTCCAAACTGCAATGAATTTATTTGTCTCTGAAGATTAGCTATGGTTTATAAATGTGTATGAAAAGAAAGAATTTGTAATTGTCAAGAAAATACCCATGTGCATTGTGTTTTCAGATTATTGCAATTTTAAACTCAGCAACTTATCAACTAACAACAGAAGTCAAATTAGCTTTTTCTTTGTACTTATAACTGTTTAGGCCACATTTATTATCCTGTGAAGATTTGTTGTGAATAATTATTGCGCGCGAAAAGAAAAATCGGAAATTGAATCATTTATTTCAGAAACCCGTCAAGTGCACTTTTCAAAATTTTCCGAAAACTAAAAAAATCCTCCAAATAAACGTTTTGGCTTGAAAAAAATGCATTTTTTTCATTAGCCTTAAACATTATTTGTTTTTGAAATACAACCAGAAACATTTAAAAATATGTTTTCAAGTTCAAACCTTTATTCCGGAAGTTTATTATAATTTTTCGAAAGCGTAGTGCAATAAATATCAAAACAAGGTTCATTCCAAAATCTTATTTCGTTATCTTGTTACCAAAATTAGAAGGATTTTTTTGCCCAGCTCTATTTTTTAAAGCAAAAAAAAAAAAAAAAAAAGAAGGTTGAAAGAAAGAAAGAAAGAAGAAAAGCGCCTCGTGGCGAGGATCTTTTTTGGACGAATTATGAAGTAGGTAGCTTGTAAAATGAGGAGGTATTTCAGAGACTACATTATCGACATTTATACGATAACACAGCGACATGAGGATTAAAATATACATAAAAAATGATGCAAGTTTAAATCGCTGGTTAATATACACAAAAGAAAATGATGCACGTTTAAATCGCTGGTTAAAATATACATAAAAAATGATGCACGTTTAAATCGCTGGTTAAAATATACATAAAAAATGATGCACGTTTAAATCGCTGGTTAAACTATGCATAAAAAATTATGCACGTTTAAATCGGTAGATAAATAATTTCACGTTGCCCGCGGATATAGTGGGATAAACATTCATGGGTTTAATAACATTGAATTTTGCATAGACAAGTCAACAGGACTTTATTTTTTGACTCACAAAACCATATTTAGCAGCATATATAAATTTACGTGTTAAAAGAATAAATAAGTTTTAATCCTACCAGGAAATGCATAAATTCATATACATTTATAACCCAGAAGAATCAATTTCAGAAGTCGTGGTTCCAAGAATATTTTTATGTTGATGTATTTCTTCTTTGAAGTATAAATTCTTTTGTGAACTCTTGCATGCAAGACATTTGCAAAAAACGTGACTTTCATGCGAACAAGATGTGTTTCCAATTCTTTTATGCTACGCGTTTCGTAAAGAAAAAAGAAAGGACGAATTGCTGAGATCAGAGTAGAAATACGACAACTAATGTGTTTACATTGATAAAAGGGAATTCTATGATACTCGTTCTTCTGAAACAATATTTGAACAACTTATTTTGTGTAGTTGTCAGCTAATTCTTCAATTATCTCAGATTTAATGCGAACAATATTCCGATATTCGTTATCGATGTTTTTGTATTATTATTATAATCTTATGTAGAACTGTTTTTCTTTTACCACGTCACAACTTTTTTTTTTAAAGCAAATTCCGTGATTTACCACTTATTTTTAAGCTTATCATGACGGCTACTGACAAAAAATAACCCCACTGTCCACTTTTTTTGTGTTAAAAAAAAAAAAAGACTTTTTTTTGTTTTGTTTTTACTATACTTCAATGAAAAGCATGCGAAAACTAAGATGAAGTGCCGTGGCTGAATAGGGTGTATGTTTTATTGTGAAATAAACAGTTATAAAACGACAGCAAATGTAGAACGTTTCAAAAAAAAAAAAAATATCTATCTCCCCTCTTCCCTCCCTTTTTTAATGTAATTTCATGACAAAAGAAAATATTATTTCATGAAAACAATTTTAAATACATATGATAATTTCGCTTCCAACATATAATTAAAAAAGCACCATAAAAAATATTTTTTTTTATAATTCGTTATTTTTTGTGTTTTCTTCTTTTAATGTTTTAAAAAATTCCATTTGTATCTCTTTAAAAAAATTTCAACATTGTTAATTTTAAACTATTTTTAAGTTTTTAACTTGCATTGCAACTCGACTAGCCGATAATTTCATTCAACTTTTGTTCCACTAAGATTTTTTCACTTTTTAAGGCATCTTAGAAATCTAGAGCTCATTCTGATTTTTCATCGTCACAAATTATTCCACTGCAGGAATAAGAAGTTACATGTTCTTAAACTCACATACTGTCTCTTTGTTTCAAAAAACAACAATTACCTAAAGTTTAGGTATTAATAGTATTTCATTAAAAAAAAAGGTTTCCTCCAAAAAAAGATGTCAACATCGTATCATGTAAATTGACTATAAATTTTCCGATAATTATTCTCAAATTTTGAGCTTGATGTAATTACAGCTCAACTGGCAGATAATTTAATTCAATTTTAATTCTGCAATTTTTTTTCTCTAAGGTATCTTAGAAATCTAGCAAGCATTCTAACTTTCCATCGTCACAAATTATCCCATATCTAACAGGAATAAGAAGTTACATATTATTTAACTCACATAATTTCTCTTTGTTTTAAAACACAACAATTACCCTAAAGCTCAGGCATTAATATTATTTCACCCAAAAAAAAGTTTCCTTCGTAAAAAAGATGTCAACATTGTATCATGCAAATTGAATATAAATTTTCTGATAATTATTCTCAAATTTTTTGTTCATGTAGTTCAGCTGTCCGATAATTAAATTCCACTTTAACTCTGCATTTTTTTTCTTTAAGGTATCTTAGAAATCTAGAAAGCATTCTAATTTTCCATCGTCGCAAATTATCCCACATCCAATAGGAATAAGAAGTTACATATCATTTAACTCACATAATGTCTCTTTGTTTCAAGAAAATAATTATTACCCTAAAGCTCAGCCATTAAAAGTATTTCAAACAGAGCGACAGTTTTGTGAATGAAGCATTAAGTTTTCCTCAAAATTTATATTTTCTGTATCTCCGAATGAGACGTGACAAGCGTTTAAATCCCGAAGAATTTAATCTATTTCTCTTAATATACGCGTCGCCTCCAGAAATTTTTATATATATGACATCGCGACAAAATATAATCTTTTTGTACGTGGGAAAATCTCCGCAATAAATATGCTCGGCTAGACACTTGCGCTCTGAAGTCGGAGGATCAATCCGTAGTAATTTCTGAAAGCTAGAAAGTGCATTAAACATGGCTTTGAGAGAGAGGGAAAGGCAGTTGTGAAAAAATGTCAGTTGTCAGCTTGATGTATCGTCATATCTTTTTGTCTGAAACCAGTAAAAGGGGGGATAAGGAAAAAAAAGAATCCCTAAAAATTTATAGCACTGCAGTTTTGACACCCGCGAAGTTGGACAAATGAGTATAAGTTATGGGTACCAGATGTTTTGAAGATTATAGATATCCCTCTTTAAAGACCAGTCAGTTAATTTATTTGTGCTCATGTTGTGGCAACGGTGATGAACGTACGTACAAAGCGGGTTCAGGGGCCACACGAATGGGATGCCACGGGTTTCGAAAGAAAGATTTCCTATCCCCCCTCCTCTTCTTTCTTATGAACTTAATTGTTTTTCAAGATACATGGCTTAGGAAGGTTCAGTAACATTTACTGGATTTCGGGAAAATATATTGATGTCAGCTGCTCCAATGTAAGAACAAAAGGAGTTAAACGTATATGAGAAATGAGGGACATGTTCGTCGGTCTCCTTCTAAAGCAGCTCTTTTAATTCTTTCATGTGTTAGATTCTTTCCAAAAAAAAAAAAAAAGCACAATTTTTTTAAAAATAAAAAACCTTGATCTCTTTTGGTCTGTTTGTAAAGAGAAACTGCTTTTTTTTTTTAAATCTTTCTTACAAATTTACAGTATGAATCGTACGTATCGATTACGAAATATGTGAGACATTCTACCCTAAGGTACTCATCCGTTAAAGGTACGTGCTTCACTTGGCGCATTTTTTACTCTTGGAGTTAATTTATTAATCGCTTTTGCAAACTAACTATTACTTAGTTGGCAACATTCAACACATTAAGATTTTAGCTGTTGTTCTCAAACCTGATGTCCAAAATTGGGTCCCACACGTGACGGTAAACTCCAGTAAACAATAATTACAACGAACTACAAACATTAAAATAACAATAAAAAATAAATTTGAAAACAAAATAAGAAGAAATTATATAATTAATTAATTAATAAAAATAAAAAAAGGTTAACAAATCGCACTGTTCTAATACTTCCACTTATTCAAAAAACTTTTAACTTTGAGCTCCAACTATTTTGTACATACAGCCGAACCTCCTTAAAAAGAACTTGAAGGAACCTTTAAAATCAATTCGTGTTAACCATATTTCGTCTTATTTGAACTGCTATCAATAACTAACAATAGAACGGAGATGACAATTGTAGTTCATATTAGCAGTAATTTGTTTTAAGCGTGTTCGAGTAAATGAGGTTAGACTGTTCACGAAATCATGAGGGAAATTTAATCGATGAAGTCCCACACGTGACCATTGAATCGCCCATCAATTTTCATACCCACATATTCATTTCGACACATTTTATCAAAAGCTCAAAATTTAAAATGAAGTCACAAAAGAGAATCAACGTGGGTACAGGTTTTCCTTTCCGAAATGTATCAGCTCTCTAATTTATTTAAGAACTTGGAGCGGAAACAACGAATTTTACGTGGTTTCTAAACATATGGAGCTAGAAACTATAATAAGCCCGCGGATCCGCAAGAAATTGGAAAAGAAAGAAGGCCCCTTTTGTACTTCGAAGAAAATAATCCAGAAATAATGATAATAAGACTAAGGAAACTCTGTTCTGTTAGACCCTGCTAGAAACTGAACCCTTTTTCGGCATTTCATATCTCCCTTGCCAATAAATTTTTATTGCTTTACGATAAAAATGCTGCGTGGAGGAAGAAAAAAAAAATCCACCGCAAATAAAAGTCCGACATAGATCTTCGAATGCAAAAATAGAAAGTCGAGAAAATTTGTTTACTTCTATTATTTATTTGCTTATTTTTTGTGTTTTACTTCGAACTTTTAGAAAAACGGGCTCTTCCCACGGGTAGCTTTTTTCTCCGGTTCTGCTTTCGTCTTTAATGCTCTCCTATGCGCTGATGGATAGGTATAGAACTTGCGTTGTGCAAAAAGGAGCTGGATTTAGAAACTCGGCTATACTACCTACTGCTTATGATGTGCGTTTTTGCAGTGCATATATGATTCTTTCCTGTATTTTAATCTCAAGGGCAAAGCTGATATATTTGAATTATTTTTATTACAGTTGATGCCGTTTACTGCGTGGGTAACTTAATATTGTTTTCTTATTATTCGATTATTCTTAGAAAGCATGTGAGAATTTAAAATAGATCTTAAAAATAGGTAATCGCGGATTTTTATCACAACGTTATTTTTCCACCAATGTTGACAGGAGAGTTATCCTTTTAAAATCGTATATTTTCCATCTCAGATTTTATTATAGTGTCTGTTTAGAATGAAAATGTAGTTTCTCCAAATAAAAATGGTTTACTGTCTTAATGTGCATGACCTTTAAGAATTCGGAAATAAAGTAAGAGTTTTTTTTACAAATATACATTTTAATCAAAAAGACAGCCAAAGAGAAAAAAATAATAAAATTTTTTTATTACCTACATTATCCCATCTAAAAAAATTTAAATAAAAAAAGAATAATTTAGTTACGATGAGTATGCCTCATAAAAAAGAGCACTTGTTTTGTTTCTGATTCATTTATTGCATCCAAATTTTATTATTTTAAAAAACAATGCGCATTCCAGAAATTATTTTTAAAAATACTAAAATATTTTTTTTATTTAATCCGTTAGTTTTTGTTTCGTAGCTGTATCTCAAAAACCAGACGAAACTTTCATGTGCTGACATTTAGGAGCTTTAACGAAATTTTTAACATTCACTACATGAAAACAATTTGAATGCATATATATATATATATATATATATATATATATATATATATATAATATATATATATATATATATATATATATATATATATATATATATATATACAGGGTGTCCACTCCAATCGTGGACCAATAGCTAATTTCTAAACCGTTAGAGATAAGCATATAGTTTATTTAGGAAAAAATCTCCAAATTACGAAAGGAATTTTGGGTCTATTCAATGTTTTTCAAAAAATCAAATTTTGAAAGAGTTACGAAATTTAAATTTTTATACAGCCCCCCAGTCCTATCAATCATATTTAGTAAAACATTCTTGACACTGTAACGTTTAAAACTAAAAAAAAATCACTCTTCTACCACAAAAATTGACCGAGTTATGACGTTTTGAAAAATCAAGATTTTGAATGATTTCGCATACGGTCCCTTAAGCAATCTCTCGATGACGTCATGAAACAATGCAAAATCTTGATTTTTCAAAACGTCATAACTCGGTCAATTTTTGTGGTAGAAGAGTGATTTTTTTTTAGTTTTAAACGTTACAGTGTCAAGAATGTTTTACTAAATATGATTGATAGGACTGGGGGTCTGTATAAAAATTTAAATTTCGTAACTCTTTCAAAATTTGATTTTTTGAAAAACATTGAATAGACCCAAAATTCCTTTCGTAATTTGGAGATTTTTTCCTAAATAAACTATATGCTTATCTCTAACGGTTTAGAAATTAGCTATTGGTCCACGATTGGAGTGGACACCCTGTATATATATATATATATATATATATATATATATATATATATATATATATATATATATATATATTATATATATATATATATATATATATATATATATATTCAAAAAATAAATAAATAAATTCATAAATAAAATTTTAAAACAAAAACCTACATTGTTCTTTTAGAATTGAATAAATACCTTTGTGCTTGAAAAGTTAAAGAACAATAATCAACGTTTTTATCGCAAATTGGGAAAAAACCTGTAGACACGTGTTTCTCTGTAACCCCGAAACACGTTGTTGCACATTTTGACAATTAAAACGTTGATTATTCCTATTTTAATTGTTCTTTCCTTTAGCTATTGCTTTGACGGCAAGCCCACAAAAAGTTTCCTTTATTTAAAAATATTATTTCAGTCTTATGTTGCTTTATCTTTCTTCACATCGAAAGCACAAATAAATTTATAATATCATACATTTTAATTTTAACTCGCTAATTATTCCTGTGATTTGATTTAATGACAAATCTATGTTTTACTGAAATCTAATAACTAAGAAAGAAAATACTTCTTTTGATAGCTTAACACAACAGCAGAAAAATGTTTTCCTATCAGAAGAGAGCTGCACTAAAACCATTAAATAAATATCCTCAATAAACGATAATACACTAGAAAGAGCGTGTTTATAACATAATGAAGACCTTTTGGGCATATAAGCTGTGTTTAAGATTTATTACTTTTAATAAGTGAAGGAAAAAAGCCCTATTAAATGTCAGCTTAAAAGAAAGTCTTCTGCTTACAGAAATTTTAACAATAAAACGAAAAAAAAAAAAAAAACGGATTAAAGCTACAAAATATTTTAAATAATATCGCTGAAATTGCATTTTTTTCGTAATTACAATTGATTTGCTTTTTTTAAATAGCAATATAATTTGGACGATTAATGTTTTTTTTTTTTTTTTTTTTTCAAATTAAACTTTTACTTAAGTAATTTACTTAAAGCAATAGGCAAAACTTTGTTATAAAAAATTAAAGAAAAATAAAATTAATAATAAAATAACTATTTAAAAATGCTCCAAAAGTTAGCAGCTACGTATTAAATATTTTGTCAATTCTCACAAATATTAGACTAAATGTGAAATAAATAAAGTCGTCGATTACTGGCGGCTCAAAGTAAAATAAATTTCTCACTCTTCGCACTTTTCTCCAGATGTTTGTCATAGCGCTATGGACTTTTTCCCCACTTAGCTTTTGCAACAATGGTTAAATGCAAACGGTTAAAATTGCTTAGTGCGTAAACTATTTTTCTATTGAAATATCAACGTTGACAAAGCACAATTTTTTCTCTGAAACTTTTGCTTTTTAAATGTATGACTGGATTTGTTAGAAAACGTTGAGAAATAACTTAGACATGAGAAAAATAAACGCGTAAGCCTAATTCGATAAACATGAAATAAATGAAATGCTACAACAGTAGAACACAAAAAAAAGTGGAGCTGTTTTCTTTCGTGCGGTTTCCATGGAGACGACGCAAACTTTCTAAACTTGATAAGCCTATTTTAAAGCAACCGATTATAGACTAAGGCAGGGATTCAAGTGAAACAGGCGATCGCAAACTGCAATCGCTACTGGAAATGAATTACATTAGAACGTTTCTTGATAAAAACATCGTGACGTCAGCGCGACGGTTGCCTATGAAAAACGAGCTAGATAAAACGTCACAGCCTACTTGGCGAATAAGAGGAGATCGCTGACTGCTTGTGAGCTCTTATTGGCTCCGCTCGTAGTGACGTCGGTGCGAAGTTAATTTGATGATAATGTAATTCACTTCCAGTAGCGATTGCAATTCGAAACGATTGCAATGGTGTTTCACTTGAATTCCTGCCTAAAACTAGTGTTTTTCTCAAAATTATTAAAAAATTGATAACAACGCCTACTTCGACAAGAATCGATAAAAAAGAAAAGACATCATATCAAATAAATACTACCCCAGAGAGAAAAGAAAAAAAAAACATCATAGTAAAACCGAATATTCGGTCCAACTTCGCAGCCTCCAAATCCAACACACTTCAGAACGAACAAGACCCGAAGTCCATACCCATTCTTCACCCTCAAGGCTTGGCATTAAGAGCATGGCAGACATGCTTAAAAGATACCCAAGGGAAGAGACCCTTTTCTAAAAAGTTCAAAATAAATAACAAATAAATAACGGGAGTAAAGAAATTTTCTCGACTTTCTATTTTCACGCCAGAAGATCGGTGTCGGACTTTTATTTCAGAGACTTTTTTCCCCTCTTTTATTGTAAACAATAAAAATTTATCGTCACAAGAGGCTAGAATTGTTGAAAAGAGGTTCGGTTCTCTTGTTCAGTAAAACAAAACTTATGAAAACTTACGGGTTTCCAGTACGTATACTTTTCTCATTCTCTTTTTAGTATTATCATTATTTCTGGATTATTACTTCCCTTAGAATAAGGAGTTCTGTTTTTTACTGGCATACCAGGCCGCAGGCCTTCTTTCCTAGCAGAATAACACGAGTTAAAAATGTCAGACGGTTTTTGCTCCCTGTGATAGTTTTTCCAAATAAATTGAATTTAGAGAAAATGTGGAATGAAATAAAATAACATCTCTGAAGAATTCAATTCGTAATTCATTTGAAAAAGCGTTCAAATTTTTCTCTGAGGGGAAAAGAATGAAACAATATCATTTTTAGAAATCTAGTAATGCTAACATAAAAAAGTGGAGAAAAATCTTTTCACATTTAAGATTCATTCATTTCCAAATGTAATTTTATTTCAAGATGACATTTCGTAATGGAATTTCAAACATTAAATCAAAAATACTTTTTGAAACACTTAATAAAGTATTTTTTTCAAGCAATAGATGTTGAAATAAACGAATTAAACAGTTTTTAATCAAATGAATTTTTTTCCCACTGGGTACAGAAAAGATTTGAACTGCTTTTATGCAATTTTTATTTGTTCATCTAATTTTTGCGTAGAAAGTAAAAAATAGGCAGATAACAGCATGAACAGCAAATGATTCATAAGAAAAAAATCTATATTATTTCTCTTGCTAGGTTGTTTGAACGTTAAGAAAGTTACGTAGTTTAAATTGCACGCAATTTTAAAAGTAAAGATTAAATAGCATAATCATTGAAACATGTGTTTATGCACGTTCTTTTAATATTATTTAAATGGTTATCAACTGTCTGAAAATTATGTTGGTTATATTTAAGCACGAGAAAACGTTATTAGTTTTATTTTGAACAGGTTTGTTGATTAAAAAAAAAACCGAGTCGAATTATCAAATTTAAATCACATTTTATAAAAATTGGAATCGATTTTTTAAAACAGACTTGTAGGCTTTAAACATGAATTATGTTACCTCTAAAAAAATACATGATGTCTTTGAATGAAAATATGAAAAAAAAAATCATATTTTAAATTATTTTCATAGCAGCATATTAAAAAAGGTAGAAAAAGATATGCAAAATGCATGACTCAAATTAAATTTACATGTAAGGTATCAGGACTAATAGTACACTCGAAGTACTGGAAAAAGAGCTATCTTACTTATTTACTTAATTTTTACTTTTGAAATCTGAAACAAATCAATAAAATATGTCAATTTATAAGAGTACTTACATTTTTAACGTTGAGAAAACTTTTTTCCTTTTTTATACCCTATTATACTTTTATCTTGCCAATTTAGTAAAATCATAAGCTAACTTTATTTATTGTAAAACTGAAACCGATTGTTTTTGTTGATATTCTTAAATTTGTATTACTATAAACATGTTGCAAAAATAAACAAATAAATAAATAAATAAGTTTAAGAAGTTAGAATGAAATATTTCAATTGAGGATATGTAATCTAAAAATATTATAAAATATATTTTTTTTAAAGCCTTGGAAGAAATTACACGTACAAGAGACAGGCACAGAAGTTACATATGCAATTTTCCTAATTGAAGCTGAAGTAGTAAATGTAACATATTTTACAATAACAACATATTCTAAAACTGCAAGAGTGTTTTTTCTTCCACGACATTATTTAGACCGAAGAGAGAATGAACACCTAGTTTCTTTTTTTTCCCCCCTTTTTTTTTCTTTTTTTTTGTTTTTTCGAAAAATTAAGTTTTTGAAGCATATTTCTAAGATGAATCAGCAGAAGTAAATTCTTTTTCACATTCACAGAAAGAAAACGAGTAGAAAATGTTGCATTTGTCCACTGGTAAGGGTGTTCATTCACTGTAGCTGGACACATTTTTTTTTATTTTAACTCCCCCATAAAACCTGAAGCAGAAACATAACAGCTCTCTAAATTTTGTTAAAAAAATATTATGTTTATCATCTGAAGTATTTTTACTGTTACGTGGCATGTGCTATAATTTTTAACGACGCTATGATATTTTGAAATTTTAAATTAACTAAAGTGTTCATTTACTGGTCAGTCTACCCTATCTCATTTTATTCCTTTCGTAAAATTGCGAAAATTAGATGAAAATAATACAGTGAACTCTCACTTATGCACCGCCTCATTTATGCGTCTTTTTCACTTATACGACGATTTTCAGTGGTCCCGGAACATTTCACAGTAAAATAATGATAACTTCATTCGTTTATACGTCGCTCTAAAGATAAATATTTCACTTATGCGCCGAATTCTTCGTAAAATGCAAACATTTTTCCTAAAAAATGAGCATGTTTCTTCACTTTCCTCTTCAATCTTTCTCTTTTATTGCTCACGGAAGGTATTTTCCACACGAACAAGAGTTCGGAGAGGGATAATTATCTATTATGGATCGTTTGAAAGGGACCAGTTTGTGACTAGGTGTGCTACAATTTTTGTGTTCTCTTTATCATTATATTTACGTTACAATAATTGCCAAACCATACTAATATGTCCCTTTTCTACAGAAACATTCTTATTCATTCTCTCATAAGAACCTATGTTGCGTTTCAGTCCTGTAAATAGGCTGGTTCACTTATACGTCTCTCTCACTTATGCGCCTTTTTCTGTTGGTCCCTTGAGCCGGCGCATAAGTGAGAGTTCACTGTACATATAAATATAGTTTACATCGTATTAATAACAGCATTCGAGTAATGATTACGATAAAAGGGGAATTTGGGTAAAGATCTTGAAAAATCGGAGGATGTACATCTCTATAAAAATTATTTAAAAAATACTGACACATCAGTACCAAAGAAAAACATTTGCAACTGCAATGTATCATTCTAATTTTGGAGATTAAAAAGCATCGAGAGATGATAAATATATCTCTTCTATTTTTTTCAGGTACTCAAAAATACTTCAAATTCCGATTTTTTCCTGTCATAAAATTGCGAAAATTGGATGAAAATAACGTATAAATATAGTATACATCACACTAATAACAGAATTCGAGTAATGATTGCAATAAAGGGGGTGGGTAAAGATTATGAAAAATCGGAGGATTCAAATCGCTATATATATATTATTAAAAAAAATTTTGACACATCAGTACCAAAGAAAAACATTGCAACTGCAATGCATCATTCTAATTTTGGAGATTAGAAAGCATGGAGAGAAAATAAATATATCTCTTCTGCTTTTTTCAGGTACTCAAAAATACTTCAAATTCCGATTCCGTTTCATGCCTAATCATTTCCTTTTTCATTGTTCCTCCAGCAATCCACGGTAAAACCGCAATAATGATCTTTCAATTAACCACTTGGGGGTTAGCTCATCCCAGTTAAACCAATAACGATTCAACTCTCGATATGGCATCGATATAGAAGCAGTTTCCCCTCGCTTATCGGACAGGTTGGAATGAGTGGCAAATATATAAAACGATATCCACAAATAGCGTTTTCAGTTTAGTGACTTCTGTAGAGCTCGAGTCACTACGAAATAAACCAATCGTAAATAATCCATCCGGCTGTTAATGACTTGGGAACGAAAAGTTTTAATGGCTGGTAAAATATCGGGAAAAACCGATGGACCAGGAATTTTGCTATTAGTTGCTGTTTGCAGCGATAAGCTGGGATGATGACATATCATTATCGGAAAAGCATATCGGACGTGTGTTAGGTGGATATATATATATACATAAATATATATATATAAATCCCGAAAGATATTATGTTTCGATTCTCATGGGCAATTTGCGTTCTTTTCGATCGTTTGGTCAGAGCGGATATTTCAGCGGCAGACGATAGTCAAGTTTTGTTGATGTTCCGGTTTTCCGAATTCGCTATCAAAACTGGAAATGGCGACAATTTTCGCGCGAATCTTCCATCGGTTTCGCTCGATGTGCGTGCTTAAAACTGTTCTCTAAAACTTTCGGGAAACATGAGAAATGTATTTTAACGATGCCCGGTAGCCCCCTCACCCCCGAAACTTTTTCAACTGATGAATGAGGGGGCTGCAGCAATCAGCGAGAAATATTTCGCCAATTATTATTTTCATCGCCGAGAAAATGACGTTTGATATGAAAGCTTTTTCTGACAGTGATAAGAAATAATGACTTTTATCTGAATATTTAGAACTTAATAGGTTTGGAACCCATTTGAATGAAAGGAAATCGTATTTTGCTGCAGATATCAAATTAACTAAACGGGAGCGAAGAAAAAAATACAGTTGAATTATTTTAGAATAAATGAGACGAAATAATTTACGGAAGTGAAAGAATTCTTAAGCTATTTAAATTTGAACTTCCATATAATTACTCAAGTTTAATTTAATATTTTTTCGCTCAGAAAGAAAATACTTTTTTTTAGTAGAGCAATTCGCTTAAATTTAAGAATAAAACAATAGAAGGGGGTTTCTAATAATGCAAAAGAGCTTCAATGAAGCACAATACAGTATTTCATTTGAGTTTTTGACATGTGAAAATTTTTTGCATGGAATTTTCAGAAATTATTTTATTTCTTTAGAAAATGCTGTCATTGTTCTGGGTGTAGCGACATGGTGTGGGGTTGAGGGTTAACCCCCCGGGGGGAGATCATTTGACATTTTTTCGAAATGAAAGATTGAAAAGCGTGATTTTAGACTTGAGTATGTGTTAACTATAATTTTAATTAATTTTGTTTAACTATAATTTTGTTTTTCATTAGGCGAAGGGTGAGGGTAGGGCACCCCCCTCCCATTCCCCCTGCCAATGCAAGTGTCTACGTTGTCGAAAAGTATGATATTGATTTTCATTTTAAATTATAATAAATATAACGAAATTATATGAATAAAAATATTTTTATATCAGAAACAGGTATGCACGCATTCATAGTAGAGAGCAAAGCAACTTACAACTTGAAAATATATTGCTTCTGCTAATAAATGTAATAAACGAATGCAGGGGAATGTGGGGCAAGGTGAAGTAGTTAACATAAGTTACTTGTTTCAGAATAAATCAATTGAAATTTTGTTCTAAAAATTATTGTACACAAAAAGGGAATAATTAATTTTGTTATACAACTTGCGGGGGTTTAGGCATTTTTTTTTTAAATTATTGGCAGTTGTTTTGTACCTTCAAAAAAGGCGAAAAGTTTTCACCTCAAAAAACCACGGGGCAAAGTGAAAAATACAATACTTATGTTGTTAAAATATTGCTAGATGGGTAGTGCTGCAAACTGTGGAAGTATTTTACCAATTCACTTTACCCCACACTTCCCCAATATTGAACATAATACATATATTTTACAAATTAAAATATAGTTATATTTGTTATAGGTATTAAATATAAGAATTTTAATCATTTAAAAAATGTAAAAACAAAAAATAAGTAAATAAATAAATAAATAAAATTAAGAAAAAAAAAAAACGTTTTGAATACAATTTCACAGTCGATTTCCATATATTTTACATATACGCGAAAATCTACTTGGGTGTTAACCACTTGTTAGATTTGTTAAAGCAGTAGAAATAAAACTATATCACCATTACTCTGAGGCACACGAACAGACTTGCACACATAAATACTCATTTTTGAAATAAATAAAAGGAAAAAAAAAAGAGTAAACGATGCTAGAGAAATATTTCCCTGGGAAAATAATATTAAATATGCATCCACGTACGGTGTGAATGATGGTCACGTGGGGAGATACGGTGTGGACATTCGGCATTACTTTTGCCAGGGGAGCAGTTGTCAGATAATAATAGGAGCCGACCAATAGTGTTAGTTACGTGACCCAGCCGCAAAACGATCATTGAATCCTTTGACTGGAGGGGTCATCTCCTAATAGAAATCACGCAACATAGGGAGCCACACTGTACAAAATAAATGTTGTTTTTACAGTATAATGCGGCTAATTTAATAGTAATAAACTGTAAAAATTGCTAATTTTACAGTATTAACTGTTAAATTTTTACTTTTGCAGTACTAAACTGTAAATTGCCAATTTCACAGTAATAAGCTGTAAAGTTGGTAATTTTTGCAGTTTAATACTGTGCGTTTTACAGTTTTGAATTGGAACCTTGGCTGCTAGTATTATACTGTAAAAACAACAGTTGATTTTTTGCATTGTACATTCATCAGGTAGTTTTGTGTGGAATTAACGTTATGTTTTTCAGACGAGTTTTGTAGAAAAATGGATTAGACATTTTATTTTAAAGTACTCATTTTTAATGAAAAACTGAATTTGTTTCTATTCATAGATTCTCATAATCATTCATAATATTTATATTTCCCATACATTTGACGCTGCTTGCTTATTTACAAAAACGTAAGCTTTTATTGTTACTTACTGCAAACTTGATTTCGAATTCAATCATTTTATGATGAAATATTACACATCACACCAGGGGCGGATACACGGGAGGGGCGATGGGGGGCGATCGCCCCTCCCTTGAGGGACTCTTCTCCGACAGTTTTTCGACTTTGAAGTTCAAAAAAGGCAATTTTAGATGATCTTCGATGATACTATGAGAAGTGGTTGATGTTCGGGGCTCTGATTTGGGATTTTTTCGAAATTTTAGACCGAAACATTTGTAGTAAACATGTGTTAACCAGGATAAGTGGTAAAAAAGAGGGCAAATAGAAAAAAACCCCATTACCCCTTCCTTGGAACGTTTCTGAATCCGCCCTTGCATCACACGTACATCAAAAATACAAATAACTATTTTAGTGCATGAAGAACGATTGAATAAAGCACTGAATAATCGTGCCAAAAATATGACATTTATGTGAGATTCCAAAAGTAGGAAAATGATTATAAAACGAAAACGTTTTGAGAGGGTTTGTCTATTAACTTTTGCATTTATCAGTCAATAAACAATTGGGTTTTTTTTTCTTCAAAAAAAAAAAGAAAAGAAAAGAAAAAGAATTTTTACACGGAATATTTGAATACTGAGTATTTTGCGAGCAATTGGCAATCATTGTTTAACACTATATTAGTATAGGTCATATTTTTAAAAGTTCTGTTCACACGAAAAAATAGGTTATCAGTAAGGACACATCAAATGATCAAAAAAAAAAAAAAGTGATTAGCTCTTAATGTGGATAACTGAAATGAAAGGAACACAACAAATTTATTGCTTAATAAAATGTTGAATCATTTATGCCCAAGTTTTTTCAATTTTTATCTACTTAAAACTCCTTCTTGGAATGGTTTATATACATTTTATGCTTAAAATAGTTCGCCGTTGCTATATTTAAATTATTTAACGTCCTGTTTATGGGATATTTTGCAGATATGTGAGCAAAATACGACCTTACTGGACTTTACTTTTGCAAAGTAACATTACAGAAGGCATCTGTGATCCATTTTAAGCAAATCATTTTAAAATAGCTTAATTTTACGAAAAATTAGTTCGCAAAAAAAAAAAAAAACTTACTTTCTGTGGCTACCCATGCTAGATAGTTGCTGGACTGATTTGTCTGAAAATAGCTGTCGATAAATACACTCTGATGTCCAAATAGAGGCTCTAACTGGTTTTCTCAAGAAGAAAGACTATTTAACTTGTGAAAAACAGCTTTAGTAAAATGATATACCCATTACAGGTTTTTGTATGCAGTAACTAACAAGTGTCCCGTTTTTAGGCTACGGGGCACAAATGGGTTAAAAGGGAAGGGGCAAATATAAGAAAAAGAGATGTAAGATATAAACATTACGCTTTACGAAATATGAACATCTTGTTACTTTTGGAGGCAATTATACCGAAACGGACGTAGCAATTAAATTTTAACCATACTTGTTATTCTTAACAATCAAGGTTTTAGGAAAAAATTTAGGATGGCATAAATGATATCAA
Organism: Uloborus plumipes; assembly: GCA_038373865.1. NCBI lineage: Eukaryota > Metazoa > Arthropoda > Arachnida > Araneae > Uloboridae > Uloborus > Uloborus plumipes. The sequence continues at coordinate 83,723 of JAXGGA010004835.1, forward strand.
TTTATACAAGCGAAAAAAAAAGTAGATTTTTATCGAACTAAATTATAATTTTGTGTTCTTGAAGTTCGATTGCTACGGAAGCAAAAACTTCAAACATTTTTATTATTTTTTGTAATCAAGGAACCCGCGCCAAAAATTAGGAGTGCATAAACAACATCAAATTGTACAAGAGAGAAAAAAATAGATATTTAAACAAATTGCAATTATGTGTTTTCAAAGTTTG
>JAXGGA010004836.1:0-83930 GCA_038373865.1 Uloborus plumipes
AGTTTATGTTCTTTCATTATTTTTATTGTTTTTTTTTTTTACTTTATTGTATTTATTTTTTTAAACTAGTTATTTAAAAGAAGCACAACAAGATTTTTAACATTTATAATGTTTCTTAAAATACTGCTGTGTAGTACTTTCCATCAGCTTCAAAAATATCTTCCAAACAGAAATTCCGGAACTACTGAATAATACATTGAGCTGTGTACAATACTTCTATCCTTTTTTTCAAGGAGAAGAACTAAACTTATTTCATAACTTGTTGAAAAAGTGGCAGCTTATGTTCTTCCATTATTTTTATTCTTTATTATAGTTTCTTTCTTTATTATATTTATTTTTTAAAACTAGTTATTCAACAGCAATAGTTAAAATATTGCTAAAAAGTTGCACGTAAATCCAGTTTTTTCCTTGCCTAACATTTATCTCTTACATTTAAAAGGACATTTTTCGCATTTTTTTAATAACTTAATAAGAATAATTTTTCATCAGCTTTAGGTTTGGTTTTTATATTTTAATAAGAGAGAAAATTTTGTTTGTGCAGAATCAAGCGCAGTTTCAAAGCCCATTTGAAACCGTCATTCCAAATTGCATTTTCTTAGGTTAATGCAGAGTGACCCAAAAGTCACACAACCCGTAACAAAAATTACTGTCTTTATAAAAATACAGTGAACTCTCACTTATGCGCCGGCCCAAGGGACCAACAGAAAAAGGCGCATAAGTGAGAGAGACGCATAAGTGAACAAGCCTATTTAAAAGTCTAAAATGCAACATAAGTTCTAATGAGAGCATGAATAAGAATGTTTCTATAGAAAATGGTCATATTACTACGGTTTGGCAACTACTGAAACCTAATTGCAATGATAAGGAGAAAACAAAAATTGTAGCATACCTAATCACAAACTGGTCCTTTTAAAATTATTCATAATAGATAATTGTCCCTCTCCGAACTCTAGTTCATGTGGAAAAAATGCTTTCCGTGAGCATTAAAAGAGAAAGATTAAAGAGGAAAGTGAAGAAACATGCTCATTTTTCAAGAAAATAAATTAAATTGTTTACATTTTTCGAAAAATTCGGCGCATAAGTGAAATATTTATCTTTAGAGCGACGCATAAACGAATGAAATTATCATTACTTTACTATGGAATGTGCTGGGACCACTGAAAATCGTCGTATAAGTAAAAAGGTGCATAAATAAAAGTTTACTGTAGAATGAATTTGAAGAATAAATTATTTTATTAGTTAATAACGTTATATTTTTATGGGCCGACAGATGGTTTTTCTAATTTCTACACACACTGACACTTTCAGTAGCTTTTAGTTTATCTTGTGTTCAAAATGATTTTTTCATAGGGTTAAAAAAATTTTGTTTGTAAATAAAGCAGCTTAAATGAACCAGTAAAGGTTAAAAGTTATCATGAGTGATTGTAATGAAACGCAGAATCTGTACTCAGTAAACTCCCGATTATTTGTGGAATCGGGTGGCACTATAACAGTGGATGACAAAATATCGTGGATTTTACGAAAAACAGGCAAAAAACGATACTGGTGTATGGAAAATCTGAAAGAAGTTAATAACACTTCACTCCTAGCGGGGCCACAGTACTTCTCATTGTTGTGACTTAACCTAATACGGCACCCTCGATGCTTTTTATTAGGCAGTTAAAACAAATGCAACATATAGTTTTTCTAAAACATAAAACAGTTACCACATATAGTTACACAAAGCCTAAAACAATAAAAAATAAAGCAATTACAACATATACACTGCAAAAAATGAACTGTTGTTTTTACAGTATAATGCTGACTGCAAGTGCTCCAATTTAAAACTGCAAAATGCACAGTAATAAACTGTAAAACTAGTAATTTTAGTGTTTTACTGTAAAAATAGAAATTTTACAGTTTATTGTCGTAAAATTTAGCTGTACTATACTGTAAAAACAAGAATACAAGACTGGCAGCAGAGGTTCCAGTTTAAAACTGTAAAATGCGCAGTAATAAGCTGTAAAATTAGCAATTTTTGCAGTTTATTACTGTAAATTAGCTGTATTATACTGTAAAAACAAGATACATTTTGTACAGTGTAGTGATACAAAAACATAGGACAGTTAAAACATATGGAAAAACAAAGTTATTTGGCAAAAATAATGTCATCAAGATAAGAAAATATGAATGGTGGTAATATACATTTGTATTTTGTGAAGTGTAAAAATTAAGTCATGAATTTACCTTCGCAATCTTGTCGAATTGGACAGACGAAGAAGATAGGATAGCCCATTACAGTTTTTCTTTAAAAAGAGAGTTACACAGAGGTGCATATAGCAGTTGCATCTGTGGACAAAAGAAGTGGGATAGAAAATGGTGAACAGAAGGGTAGATAACTTAAAATATTGAAATTTTCCATTAACAATGGTAAAACACTGGGAATTAGACCGGTATAACATTTTGGAATTGATTGTTGCAAATATTTACAAGCATAGTCAATAAACATACAATTAAATTATAGATATAAATGATTACGATTAATGTAAAAATATTTTTGAAAGATGAAACAACCAATGAGGTACTCGTCTGTTTCTGCATTCAGTAAGCCATCACCATAAAAATAAGTGAAATACCTGTGAATAATCCGAACTACGGATAATTCGACCTCGGATAATTGGGAGCTTACTGTACGTTTTATATAGGTGCTTTAGATTACAAATAAACTTTTTAAAGCAAAAAATGTCAACTCATGAGTTAAAGAAATCTGTCAAAATAGTGTTTTTTACAGGTGTTCCTTATGCCCAAACAAACGAATTGTGCCATTTCTACAATATGAATCGGTGAGAGCAAAAACATCAGTCACAAAAATTCGAAAATTTGTTTTTTTTTTTTTTTATGGTAGCGAGCTGTGGGAGGCAAAATGCATGATGATATCAAAAATCACGTCAGTCAGGGGACTAATTTGAAAGATACCGGGCCTGTTATTTGAATGTTGACAGTAGAAACAATGTTAGAATTGAGACGTTTTTTATCTTTCCTGAACAACTTGGAGTTCTTGACTGACGTTGTTTTAGCACTCACCAATTAAATTGTAGTGCTTGATTAACAATATTTATATCTCGTTGGCTTGGTTCTAAAAGGGCCTAAGTCAAAAATGTTAGTTTCGAGAAAAAGGCGATGAAATATATTTGAGATTTTTTAGAATGCTATAACTTTCTTATATTGAGATTCCCATTATTATTTTTTGGTATTAGTTTATTGTTAGTGTAAAGAAACATTATTTTATCATATGAATTTTTGTATATATTATATTACATATTATATATTATATAATATATATAATAATTTATATAATATATACCTTAATAATTAATATAATATATACCTTAATATATGTAATATATATATTATTATATATTATATAGACATTGGCCTTTGTAGAATTAGAGTTTTACTAAATTGGAAACTTTTGATGTAAATAACACAGAATGTGAAAAAATTGACATTGGCCCGTTTAGAACTAAGCCACAGATCTATATAAGAATTCCTTGTTTCATGAGGAATAGTGCTCGTCAGTGAGTGCATTTCATTATCAGAATCACTTTATGACGCACGTTTGTGAGCAATTTTTTATGAGTTTGGCATTCGAACCTCCTCTTCAACAAAATCGGAAAATTACTCTCTAAAATTCGGATTGCTCAATATTTTGACCGCTTTGACTTATTTTCCTACTTCAAAAATAAACAGTCTTAAAATACCAATTCTTCTGATGTTTGCTTTTTAGATTAAATTCTGATTTGAATTAGATTAAATTCTGCAGTGCGTGAAAGAGCATTTGTATACCTTTTTTTTTACTACACTATTAATACCATAATAATGTTTCATCTTTTAAAAATCCTTTATTTTTTGCGATACCTACTTCGTTTACACATGAGCTAGCAAAATTTAGCTTATTGAAATTAAAAATTATTTTTTCTTCCTTTGTAGACCAACTCAGTATTGATTATTAACCTGGTCTAACATTACATTTTGCTTAGCAGTAATAACTAGGGATGCACCGACTGTACCGATTAATCGGCCATAATCGGCCACTTTTACGATTATTAAAAATAGACCAAATTAGGCTGATTATTCGGCCAAATAAATTCTTCAAAGTATACCTTCACTAAGAAACTGTGATGAATAATTTTATTAACAGTAATAATCCTCATAGTTGATATAAAGTTTTTAATAAATTAATTCTCCAACTTTGAATAAATATACATCGACAATGTTGCAACACACTTTTCATGTGGCGACAGTTTTCTCCTTAGTACAGTGCTTTTAGATAACCTCTAATTTTCACAAAGAATAAAAGTTGAATTAAATTGCTACTAATCATTAAAACATGTAAATTAAAAGTTCTCCTCAATTGAAATGCTCACCACAGACTCCCCCTCCCCTTTTTCTTGAATTTTTATGTCCAATTAACATAATTAATAATGTGTTAATGTAATACTATTGACAATAATATGGAATTTTTTCTTACATTAACCCTTTAAATGCCGCACTATGTTCCAAGTATAAAAAATTGAGTTGCTGCATAAAAATAGGACTCTTAGGCATCCCTTTAGACAATGTAAAGAAAATTTTTCAAAAAAAAAATTTTTATCTACGATTTTGGGCATGTTCCCATTTGGGAACATTGGCATGTTACGTTAAGTTTTTTTCCTAAGGCTTTTAATCGATTGCGCTTTACGCTCGCTGTAGTTCTTTTGTATTTATGCATAAAATGCTTGATATAACTGATCATATTTGACAAATTCATTTCAATTTGAAACGTTAAACATTTCAAAACATTTAAAAAAAAAAAAAAAAAACGCACTTTATAAGCAAATATTGTCAAAGAAATATGTCCTTTTCATCAACGTCCAGTTCTCATTTCTGCATTGCATATAGCTCTGTCATTTTCGATAAATGACCCAAATATTCAATTGGTAAAAATTTGAGGAAAATTTTAACCGGCAATAAATTTGCCAATTCTGGAAATGATTCAGAGTTTTTTTATGAGTTTTCTTTTCTATAGTTTTATCAAAAGATACATTTTTTCTCCAGTTAATTCCTTTTTTAGATGATTTCCCCTTTCTCTTGGATTTTGGAGAAGCTTCTGAGGTAGATGGGGTATCAATAATCGTCTCGGTCATCCAATACATCGTTTGGCGATTTGCGGGTGAATACTTCTATTTGTCCGCAAACATCAGCAGGAACAACCTTATCAAATTCATTGGCATTAACATCTTCATCTGTTATTGCCCCGGTCTCATCTGGTGGTAATTGGAAAATGTCTACTACAGAATCTGCTGATTCATCTGAGTCTGATAGGGCTTGAAAATATTCAATAGCTTCTTGCAAAGTTAAAAACTTTTCTCTGGAACCCATTCTTTGCACGACTTCTAACAACTGTCGCGATCACTTCTAGCGAAACAGAAAGCGAAATCTCCACAATGAGGGAGAAAATGAGTAAAACATTGATTGGGGTCAGGCCCGTCATTTAGGGGGGCAGGGGGGTGGGTCAATTGCCCCCCCCCCCGACTTGGGCAATCAATGTATTGGCATATCAGTGGGCGTGGTTTTTGCCATTTTTTGGTAAATTTTACATTGTGTCTGCACCCTTTGCCCCCCCCCCCTAGAAAATTCGAAATGACGTCCCTGATTGGGGGCCGAATCTCTGGACAGTCTCAAGTGACAAGGAAGGGATATTTATTGCTAACAGGTTGTAGTCTGAGCAGGGTGCAAGAGAAAAGCTGTAAACATCTTCATTTCTACGTGCAAAGCGATTTTTCGACATCACTCCCACTCAAAAACTGGAGACGAGGGGGGGGGAGGGGCAAAAAGGGGAGCAGTGGAAGGTCGAAAGGCTACCCACTTTCTTTTTCAATGCGTCAAATGAGGTTGTTTTCAATTCCAAAGCTTTCACTAATCAAATAACCGAACTTAGGAAGCGGCGTGAATTACCGGATTTTGTATAGCGTTACTTGCCAATGTTCCCAATTGGGAACAACGAAGTTTGATCGCTTATAGGAGCTACATTTTTGCTTTAATTTTTTATTTGTCATGTTAGGTCATTAAAAGGATCCTTATTTATGGTTACTTTAGAATATCAAAAAAGTTGAGCCTTTTTGAAATTTTTTAGAATTTTTTTTTTCTGTCTCCGTGAAAATCCATAAAAAAGCACATTTTTGTGATTTTTTGTAGAAAACAATAATTGTAGTAGCTAACTAGATTTTTTTTCAAAAAATCAGGTCTACTTTTGACAGTAAATAGAAAAAAAGAAGTTAAATCCTCATAAGCGAAACTTTTTTTTAACGATTTTTTAAAGTTGATGTTCCCATTTGGGAACATTGGCAATTAAAAGGTTAAGTATATATGTAAGAACATTGCGAGATATGTGGAGCGGCAAATGTTGAAAATATTTTATCACTTTTCTTTGTTCCACATTCCCCTGCTTAATTTAACCCATTAATGCCTAGCGTCCCTTTTTAGGGACGGTCCAAAAAAGGGTCTGAATTTCCCCAAAATGAACATTTCAACCAAATAATAGTGTTCAATTAGTACCTTGGTACTGTTTCAATTCGTTATTAACAGATTGCAGCACATAACCATTGTAAAGTGTGTTCTGTAGCAGTTTTAATATGATCTTTATCAAAAATGACATCGTTCACAATCTCAAGAAAAAAAGCTAAGTTTTCAAAGTTATTCCCAGCTTCCCAGTTTATGTTAATTGTTGATTTTATTTCTTCTTATAAAATGTCTTTTTAAATATTATATCGTAGGCAGAAAAAAATTTTAGTAAAAAAAGTATGTACCCTCTGGGGTCTATCGTAACTTTTAAGGGACGATTTTTCTTTCCTTAATAAAAAATTATTTTTTACATAATATTTTTTTTATTATTTTTCCTGTCCATTAAACACTGTTTGTAACCAGTATGCAAAGTATCTCTGGAAAAAAATGTCACGCATTAATGTTAAAATAAAGTATTCACACAACAGCGTTAATTCCCGTCCCTTTTCGTAATTATCCTATGTTTTAAATAAAGTTATCTGTGTCTTACAATTTTTTTCCAGAGAGAGAGGTTTTTAAAATAACTTTAATTGCTCTCTGATATATAAATTTTTTAAATCAGTAGAGTCATTTGATGGCATTAAAATTCTATTAATTACGTAAATTCACTTGAAAACTTTTTTGCGTAACAAAAGGAACGAAGGAGCCTAAATTATTAATTTATATCATTATATATTATAACCTTAGTTGCATGCATCATGGGTAAATTAAAATGCATTAAACTTATGTTAATATGCATTATAATTTTATCAGCATGTGTGATAAGTTAGTTAACATGCATTATACTTATATTAATATGCATTATAATTACGCTTTACTTTGCTTCAACACATGCAATATTGCGATTTGCTGTAAGCGTACCGACATAGCAGGTCAATGTAAAATTTCGCAGCAAATAGCCAGATTTATTCATAAGTAAAGAAAATAAAATATTAAGTCTCAATATAATGGATAAATACAACGTTAAAAAAGCACAAATGCGCAGAGATACTGCAGACACGTGCTTCGACGTTACAAGGAGCTCCGTTTTCAATGCAAAAAATCGTGAGCTTATGGATTTAATCCTCCAAATTTTTAACGTTGTATTTATCCTTTACATTCATGCACAAAATTATCTATTTATTTCATTAAGTTCAAATGCCCGGTATTTCACATAATAGCTTGTATAGGAAATAATTTCTCTTACCAGATATATGAAGAACACACTTTCTAGCCCTTCTAATTTTCTAGACTTTCTTCCCTGTGACATCTGCGTTCTCATGTGTTTCTCCACTATTCATTTCAGTTAGAAAAATGCTATCAAACGAAATGCATACAGCGATTTAAAGTCATGGGTTAATTCAACCAATAATTTCTGTTAGTAAGAAATTGATAAGACCCAGAGGAAAAATAATGAAAATAATAATTGTTCTATTTATTTCGGTCAAAAAATTTTAGTAGTAAAGTTATTGTCAAACTATTTTGTATTTTTTTTTTTTTCAAAAACTGAACACCCAAGTAGCACATTTCGTTTTTTAAAGGTTTTAAAATGGTATTAACGTTGTGAAAACGGATTAAAAACGTTTATAAAACGTTTAAACGTTTTTTGTGCTACCTGGGCAATTTTTCCATACTTCTACAATTTAGAAACACAAAAATAATTAAATACGTCTTTCAATCTAAATTTTGGACATGTTTCTAAACATTAATTATTTTTGCTAATTATTGCAGAGGTAAAAAAACTGGCACTTATTTACATCTAATTTTTATCGTCAAACTCGTTTCGAATTTAGTAACATATCGCCAAATTAGAAAACAGCGGTAGGCGAAAAGAAGCTTGTAGATAACACCATCCTCAATTCATAACATTATTTCCGTTTACTTTGCACTTAAAGTTGATTTGCTTTAAAAAATACATAAATAAATAAATAAAATACAATAAAGGAAGCTTTAGAAGATCTGATTGCAGTCAAAGGAGACTCACTTGTACAAGTAGACCTACAGACCCTTCTTATAAAATTTGAACTTTTAACAGCATGCTCTTTTATGGTTGTGCTGGATAACTAGTATACTTCCAATTGCAAAAATGTTCAAAATGAAGTGCAAATTTAAGATGCTGAAAGTTTGAATTGAAAAAAAAAGTTATGATAAGTCAGATTTTTTTTTAAATGTATTCCAGGTCTCGTACTTACATTCAGTGTTATCAAGAACATAAAAAACAATTCGAAACACAAAATTTAAAATTAGTATGAATAATATTCACTAAAATATGAAAAGCAGCGTTTTGTGACCTACACCACTTTTACACCTGCTGTCAATATCACCGTTTGGGGGATTTAGCGAAACAATTATATAGCGGATTTATTAGAATGGCAACCGGTCATTCCACTCAAAAAGCGGTACGTTCCAATCTCATTTTCTGCAAGGGACATGAAAGCTTCAAACTCGAAAATCTCTTTGAATTTTAATCACAAATCTGTCAAACTTTTTGCTTTGGCACTACTTTACTGTGAAGATTTTTTTCTAAATATTAGTTAGGGGAGCTGGAGTCCCGATAAAAAGTTTCATTCTGTATTTTTGGACTAAGTAATTTAATTTTGTTTTAAATTTTAAACTTTGCACTTCATTGCAACATTTTTACTCTTTCGATTTGAGAAAAGCATCCAATACGAACGGTTGCGAAAAAAAAGGTTTTGTAGGCTGATACGGAGCACCCTGTGTATTCACGCGGTATGAGGACATTTTTAATAATTGACTTTGTAATTGTCAAAACAGATATTCCTTTTATTTACCGGAAAGTACGCACTGAAGTACCAATTAAACTATTCACATTTATATGGGAGTAAGTAAAACGGAAATTTAGCTAGAACATTGTTTGAACAATTTTTCATGCATGCAGTTCTTCCTTCACTTGATACAAGGAAATACTATTAGTACAGATTCTTTGTGATCTTCAACTAGGAATTTTAATCTAAACATTTTTATGTTAAAACAAACTATTAAAGACCATATTTGAGAAATTAAAAACTGTAAACCGTTTTGAGACAAATGTTTCGATGTTACAAAGGATCTTTGATCTCGTATATTTTTAAAGGTTGTCTCAGAAAATTTTCCTCCCCCCCCCCGAACTTACGTATTACTTCTCAGTTATTACTCATGTCGCCCTATTGTTGGCGAACAAACTTCAAGGTAACATTTTAAGTATTAAAGGGATATCACTAATAAGAGGTTGACATTTACAAAGGGTGCAAGAACTTTAAGAAATGTAAATACCATTATATGAAGTCTTTTTATGCACTTCGACATAAATTTTCTTCAGATTTTGCTTTGAAATTAGTTATAAAGTTAGTGCGTAATATCTAACCTGGGAAACTTGAGGGCCCAACTATGCATATGTATCAAAATATGCAGATAAAGTTTTTAACTTAATTTCCATACAGTAATGTTATAGCTATACAAAATCATCAAATAATAAAAATAATAGTGATAAATAAATAAAAGACATTTGAATATCGAAACGTATGAAAACGAAACTTTAAGAAAAAACATCATTTAGTGGATAAAATACTTGCTGCAGCTTTCAGGGCCAAAGTTAAAATAAAAATAGAAAAAAAAAACACTACTTTTTTTTTCGGGAAAGTGGCTATCAGCCGCCAACTGTAGACGTATAAGTCCATGTTTGGCAATGGAGTTCTCGTCGGTCTCCCATAGCAACCTGGAACAATTTTTGATCAACAGAACCTTTCAACGTCTAAGAGTTTTGTCACAAGGCAGGGAAGAATGCCAAGTAATTATATTTAGAATAAAAAGGGGTGATTATTAAGCTTGTTTCAAGTGTCCATTCTAACAATTTACTCCTGGTGCGAAAGCTCTAGTTAATGCACCATGTATTATTCATAATATTAAGTACTTTTTGCAATGTAAATAAAAGATATTAAATATATTTCGTTACAAGGTTAAATTCCATGATAAATTATGCTAAAGTATATTGTTAGGTATAAATTAATACATTTATGCCTTGCACAAACATCCCGTTAGAAACAATTCAACGTTTTGAAAGCTTGTAATGTGAAAATAGTTAAGATTAAAGCAGGACGTTTAGTTCTAAAACCAGCTCGATTCACGGTCTTTCAAAAGTTCTTTTACTTCTTAATTTGACTTTTTGGCAGGCGCTATTACGCAACATAGCTATTTGGAACGCAGTCTGTTTAATCAGGTCGAAAACCGATTTTCTTGGAGATGCGCTTAAACTGTGAATGTTATATTTTCTCCCCTGGAAACTCAAGTATTTATAGCTGGTTGTGATATCAAACGCTTGAATTACATATGCAATGAAGTCTAGACTTACGCGAGGAATACGTTCCAAGACCCCTCGCGTTATTCAAAATTGTGCTTTGTGAAAAGGAGTAAACAATGAACAGTGGTGATATAAACTATTGGTTAATTGAATCAACCTCTTTAATGAACTAAGTCGTCAATAAGAGAACAAAATCCTTTAGCTTCTTGAAATCTCCAGTTCCGGGAGACTTTTCTGTAAAACTTCCCATGTATTCATTATTGTATGTGTACAGAACTTTTGCCACAAAGAGTCTGTATGATTTTCCCCCATGTATCTTAAGTACAAAAGAATCTCCTAAACATTTTTTTAAATCTTGAACTTCTGGCATTCTAAGATCTAATTCCTCTCCAGAAGGGGGTGTTTACAAATCAACACAGTTATAAATCCTCGTATCTATCTGAGCTAGATAAATTGGGGCTGGAATCTTGATTTTTCGAACAGTTCCTTTCGTTTCTCTTTTTATCCTTTAAATAAGTTTAAATTTCAACAACAGAATATATGGTGCTTCGATTAATCCAGAAAATCATTATCCCATGACATCGCCGAGATTGTTTTCATTTTTATAACTTAATGTAAAAACTTTGTCAATTCTAATGCGGCACTCTGTTGCTCGGATACATGAATAATAAAAAAAATAATGTTCTTAGGCTTTAAATATCAAGTCAAAAGGTTTGTACTTACAAGCAAAACTTTGTAGATTATGGAAACTTGATGTTTTTTAGCATTCAGCATGTAGCCTTACTCGTAACTTTGTAGTGTTTCCAGAATGACAAAATAATTTTTTCCACATCTTATGATATTACATTTCTATGGAAATTAAGAACCAAAAATACTGAACCGAATATTTATGAAATTCTTTGTATGGTCTGGAAGTTTTGCTCCGATTCACCCCGCTGTTCCCATATTCCTGTTTTACGGTACTTGCTGTGGGTGTAACCGTAAGGTCACACCAGTAGCACGTGCGAGTCATTACCTTTAAGCTACGAAAAATTAAACTTTGCCTTTTACGTGTAATAAACTCAAAACCTTTCTAAAAATAAACTTCCAAAATTAAAATGCTAATACATGTGTATTTTTTGTACTTGCACTCAATGTGTAATAATAATGGGTATTGTGCCCTTATGTGCATCATAAAGCACCGTTCACTCGTTTTTAAAGGGACTGTATAAAAAAATGTAAAATGAGAAAACGTATAATCTGTATACGTCAACATGTACCGGACACTGCCGGAATACGTTTTAAAATCGTATAAAAGAGAAACGTTAAAATAGTGCTTAATGAATATGTTTTATACCCGTGCTAATGGATTACTGAACATCAATACTAAATGACAAAATATCAACAACATATCATATAGCTACTTCCTTAGTTCATATCTGCATAAATCTAATTATAAGCATTTGGTTCTTCTACAAACGTATACATCCGAAATAAAACTCTGATGCATACGAGAGTTGTTAATGTTTAAAACATTTTATTAAAAACCTAGAATATCTTGAAAGTGAACCAAAAGACTTCAGTAATAGAATAGAAAATTCCCTATTCGCGTTCTTAAACTAATTAGTTAAAAACCTAGTACAATTGCAATTCCAATATAACTCCATCCATAAAATTCTATTACTAAAATACCAAACACGCCCAAAGCGATAATCTTGTTAAAAATGAAATGTTTTGAATCGAAAATCACTAGAGGATTGTTATTTAACTAAACACGTAAAACAGCACAATAAAATGAACTTGATAGTGCAAAAATTTCGTTATTATTTCTATTACATAACGTTCTAAATATTATTTCAAGGTACTGCTAAGTAGAAATAAAATAGTTACTTTTATATTTTATTATAGAATGCTTGCATAATTCAACCAAATAAGATTTTAAAACCATTGAATAGCTGTTTAACTTACTTTCCTTTAACCTCAAAAATGATTTTCCTATGTTTTGAAAGTCCCAAGGGCTATTTTAGAAAAGATTATTTGAAAAATTGATTTATATATAATACTCAGTTTCGCGTGTTTGTGGAGCAATGAATATGGGGTTAGCTGTTTCGTTTTCTGTATTGAAAATCATGTTTTAAATCGTAACTATAACGGTTACATTAACATTTATACGATTTAAACTTTGTTTTTTCCCTAATGACTTTCTGTCAAACTGCAGTTTCGTGCGCTGCTTGTTTAAAGCGTCGAAGAATGTAGTTTTGCAGTAAAAAATAAGTTTTGGAAAATTTCTTTTTTACAACTTTATGCGATCAAGTTTAGAAAAAAATTTGATGCGAATCTTAGTTTTATTATGATTATGGGTGTTACGTAATAAAAAACTTCTCCAGAAATGTAGCAAAATCTTTGATCATATGTGTCTTTCCTCATCTAGCTTAATTTAAAAATTTATATTCAACATCGGGTGGATAAACATATATCATATATAATGGTGGAAAATGGTTTGCTTTGAAACTCTATTTATCTACCTTTTTTCATTTTTTGATATTCATTTATTACAATCAAAAATTTACCTCGTATTATTTTAACCATTGTTTGCATTATTAAACAGGTTTCACTCCAATTACTAGATTGAAAGAGATTTATATAACAGACATATAGTTCAAAGTCTATTATTAAAAAAAATGGTGTGGACCCCACAGCCCCACACTCCTTCCCTTTACGTTTAAACTTTATAATAGAAGGTTCAAGTGTTAAAATAGTGCCTTAAAGTATTCAAGATAACAATTCAAACATCTACATCTCTAGTTGCCACGAATCAATGCAAAACAAAATGTCTCACAATAATTCATTTTCTAAATATCGCATATTTTAACATCAGTCGGTGGATTTTTCGCAAAATATCACCAACAGCACCAAATTGAACCCAAATTAAAAAAAAAAATCTTTTTTTTTTTTGCCAAATTTGTCGCCAAGTTGGCGGCAAATCATATCACCTAAGTCTGCATTGAAATTAACACTGATTTACTCCAAAAAGGGTTTAAAAGACCCCCTTAAGAACATTCGAATGCAACTACAAGAGGAGGGGCACAACTAGACCCACCTCAGAGCTTACATACCAAATTAGAAGCTTCTGCGGAAAACCGTTCTTGAGTAATGCGATATACATACGCACATACATGCAGACGTCACGAGAAAGCTCGTCGTAAAGTAACTTGGGGATGGTCGAAATTTATTTTTCGGTTGTTTATATGTTGGTAGGTACATATGCACGTGCTGACGGGTCGAAAAACTACTCAAAATTCATTCGGGTTGCGCAAAATCAAAATTTAGACCGAAATGTCTGTAAAATTTTTTCGTGATCATAATACTTCCTGTACTATGTAAAAGGAAGTAAAAAGAGGAGCTTTAGGGACGTGTTACTTTGTCCCAAGGTGGGGCAAAGTAAACACAGATGAGAAGTTAAGTTAGGCGAAATAAAAATGTTCCAAGCATTGTAACTTTTTGTTAATTTTGAATTAAAGCTCGCTCGGTGTATCTTATGTTACCATTTGTCCACACAGGGACGTCATTTCAAGTTTTCCCAGGGGGGGGGGCAAAAGGTGCAAACACAATGCAATTTCATCAGAAAACAGCAAAAACCACACCCCTTTATATGTAAATACATTGACTTCTCAGAGCCAGGGGGCAATTGCCCCCCCCCCCCTGCCCCATTAAATAACGGGTCTGTGTCCACACATCCTTACGTCCCAAGGTGCAGCAGATATTCTCAGTGGAATTTTAGAATACCATGCTGTTAGACTCAGCAGTAAAACTATTGCATACACTACTCTTACAGGAAATAATTTATTTCTTTTTATTGCATTAAATAAAAATATTTTCATCCACTGTGCATCCTATCAAACTTTAACATGAAATTTACAAGACATGTTTGAAAAACAAAAATTGTTATCAGTTTTTACCTGCTTAATTGATGGAATCAAAACTGATCTAAAAGTTGGATCCTGTTGTCATTCATCGATATCTGAAAGAGTCGAGAGTAGTCAGGTATCTGTAAGAGTATTGGGTTTATTAAACGCAAAATCCACTGTTATTTACTTTTAAGTTCATGATTATAAAACGTTTCACTTTTTTAAATGCCAAAAAAGCTTCAGAAATGAACAGGAATTTTAATCTGCTTTCGTTCAGAAAATACGGCCCCTATACATATAAATTAGTTTTGAAAACGTTGAGATTTTTAGTTGTAAGACAAGCGTCATGTTGTTATTCGAAGTAAAATATCTTTGTCGAAATATAGATCAGAAAATATCCCAAAATAAAACGACAATTCTGCCGTGGGCAGGTAAACGGCAGTATCTGCAAAAATGAGTTTTCGAGATAATTGAAGAAACGCGTTTTTGATTTCCCACAAAGATCAATAAAACATTGAACTTCGAACATAGGCGATACTATATGTTTATACCGATATATTTTTTGGGTGATCGATTGAATTTTGATTTTGCAAGCGCATAGAGAGGTAAAGCAGATACTGCCGTTTACCTGCCCTTTTCACTCTAATTGTCGTGCGGAATTGACTGGCAGTCAGCAGTAACTGCACAGTATGCTACTAAATGTCCAGTATTTACATATTCGACAACATGCGGAGTAGATATGTTATTACGAAATATATTATTGCATTGTGAATGATATGTTTTATTTAAAAATATACATAAATACCGTGTATCCACTTGATATAGATTTAATATAAACGAACGCGAAATATAGTTAAAAATATAATGAAACTGTATTGTATTATTTAAAATATGAAGCAAAACTTGATGATTCTTTAGCCATTTTTACTTCCTTTTACTTAGTAAAGGAAGTATTGTGAACACAAAGACAATTTCACTCAAAATTCGGTCTAAATTTTGATTTTGCTCACCCCCGAATGAATGTTGAGTAGTTTTTTCGACCTATAAGCACGTGCATATGTACCTACTAACATATAAACAGCCGAAATATCCTTTTCGACCATGCCCCAGTTAATTAAGACGAGTTTTCTCGTGATGTCTGTATATACGTATGTACGTGCGTATGTATGTACCTATGTATGTATGTTTGTATGTATGTGTGCATGTATGTATGTCGCATAACTCAAAAACTATATGCCGTAGAAGCTTCTAGTTTGGTATGTACGCTCTGAGGGTGGTCGTTGTGGTTGCATTCGAATGTTCCAAAGGGGGTCTTTTACCCCTTTGTGGGATAAATCAATGTTAATTTCAATGCAGATTGAGTGATATGACTTAGTGCAACCACTTAGCGATATATCGCCAAACTTTTGGTCGCCAAGTGTTTGCGGCAAAGTTGGCGACAAATTTGGCGAAAAAATGATTTTTTTTAAATGTGGATTCAATTTGGAGCTATTGGGCACATTTTGCGAAAAATTCACTGAATCATGTTAAAATCGGCGATATTTAGAAAATAAATCATTGTAAAACATTATTTTGCATTGATTCGTGACAAACTAGGGGTGTAAATGTTTGAATTGTTATCTTGCTCACTCTAATGCGCTATTTTAACACTTGAGGCATTTATTATGGAATTTAAACGTAAAAGGAAGTAGTGTGGCGTGCAGACCAGATGTTTTAAAACTACTACAAATCAGTTAATGCTTTGTACTTTGCATCAAAACAAGAAATCACTTTGAGAAAAAGAGCGCTTGAAATGCTTGTTGTGCTGACGATTTTTTTCATAGTACTATCAAAAATGCAACAGCTAGGGATTAAACTGCAAAAACTATCGTCTGTTAGTATAAAAGCAACTGTAATTAAAAGACAACAAAACAATGTAAATAAAATCATTTCATTGCTGCATTTTTGTTTGTCGTCTGCCAAGTTTGGCTTGTGTATCTTTGAAATCGTGAAAAATATTGTCTGCTAGCGGAGAGAAACTTTATTTGAAAGAAAAAAATCTGGTATGGACCCCACACTACTTCCTTTTACGTGTAAATTTTTTTGTAGATGCCTTAAGTGTTAAAATAATGCTTAGAATGAGCAAGATGACAATTCAGAAATTTACGCCCCAAATGTACCACGAAACAAAGCAAAAAATGATTTACAACAATTAATTTTCTAAATATTGCCGATTTTAGCATCATTCAGTGGATTTTTCGCAAAATACCGCCAATAGCGCTAAATTGAACCCAAACTCATAAAATAATTTTTTTCGCCAAATTTGTCGCCAATTTGGCGATATGTCACCAAGTTGGCGACAAGCACTTGGCGACTAAAAGCTTGGCGATATATCGCCAAGTGGTAACGCCAATTTATATCACTTAAGTCTGCTTTGATATTAACACTGATTCACCCCAAAAGGAATAAAACACCCCCTTGGGAACATTCAAGTGCAACCAATGACCTCCCGTGACCTCCCATTAGGTCACCCCAACTTTCGCTTAGTTTAATTACAAAGGAAAACGGTTTTTGCTGCTTGATGCAAGTTTTGCACAGCGATTCATATTATGTTCATCCTGCAGACATGCAGATACTGCCGTTTTCCTGCCCACAGCAACGAAAAATGCAGTTACTGCTAATTACCATTGGTTAAAAAGCAGTTTTTTTTCATCGGAAACCAAAAAAAGATGCTTGTACCATAAAACTAATGCAACATAGATTTCAAAAATGCAAAAAAATGAAAATCGAAAAATTTGCAGTTACTGCCCTTTACCTGCCCACGGCAGAATTTTACTTTACTTTAGATCATTTATCACAACAGCGTGGAACAAAAGCTTTTCCAGAAACATCTGTTTGTTTTTATTGAGCGATGCGTCGGTAATATTTTTAGCAGCAATCAATTTCACGCAGTGCTAAAAATCTGATGGAATATTGCAACCTGGTAGGGATGCATTTTTTATCTATATGCAGAAAATTTAAATCTCTCTTAGAATGTAAGTGAAATTGAAGTAAAACCACGTTGCTGAAATCTGAAGTTGAATGAAAAGTCCTTTACAGATATTTCTAAGACCAAAAGTAGTTAGCTTTTCGTTATAGAGGCACTTTCCCAGAGTTTGGAAAAGTGGACATCCTTAGTGTTTTAATACTTCCTCTTAATAGCAACAAAAATTGGTATTACAAACCAACATAACAAAGGGGCATGTTCACTTCCTCAAAATGCCATTAGCATTGTATTGCATTCCTAGCATTTAGCGCACCTATATCTAGCCTTAGAATTAGCATGTAAACCTTCCTTAAGTTACTGATCTTCATCACATGAATCGACCCATTTAAAAAGTTCTCACTCACAAAAGTGAGTAGTAAATGCTGAGCTTTTCTCTTTATTAAGTTTTAAACAATTTATAGTCACATATTTTAAATGAGATTATCAATGGAGCACAAAAATCTTATTACTCGTATGTTAATTCTTTGTAAAATGTCTACTTGTTAAAATAATATTTAAATTATGTTTACAACGTGATTTATTCAAGAAAAAAGCAGAATCTAGATTTTTGACGATAGTTAAATTTGGATGCTTTTAGTGTTTCAAAATATATTTATTGTTCTGAAACTAGACATGTGTGTAGAAATGTCCTTTCAAGCAAACTAATTTTAAAAAAAAGTGTTTAACTATCTGCGTTCAAATATTTCTCAAGTATATTCTATACTAACATTATATGAATAATTTTACTTCTAAATTCGGAACTTTTAATGCTTTCCTTTCGCAAAAAACTTGTATTTTTTTTATATATAAAACAGAATTTCTGTAATACACACACCTAAAAAATATTTTAGAGGAATTGGAAATCCATATTTTATGTCATACGATTCAAGGTACATTTTCCAGAAAATGACTCTTTTGCGAAGAAATAAATTTTGTCGGGTGAGAAGAAAGTTTTAAAAATCGCAAAAGTTTTGAAATCCCTAAGGCTAACGTTTTCAATTCTGCTTCACTAGCACGCGTTGGAGCTAAAACTGCTAAGTTTAATCTTCGGGAATGTCCCGTAGTTACAGGCTGAATTGGAAAACAAGTATTTCGGAGATTGCTTCTAGTTTCGTACATTTCGTTTTATTTCAGGATTAAAGTCTAAACTTTTTAAACTTCTGACTATATTTCTAGTTAACAAATAACTAGTAAAATAAATTGAAAGCAGAACTTATTTGCATTATCTACTTATATTAAAAACTGAGTATCTTTCTCACTATCTTTCTTTCTAACTATCCTTCTTTCTAACTATCTTTCTATCTTTCTATGTCACGCTTCTTTCTTCTGAACGCCAATGAACTGAAAGTCGAACCAGGTACCGATAGATAGGTAATTTTTCAAGCTTCTTTAGTTTCAATTGATATAATTATACGATTTTAATTAGCGAAGATATCAATTAATAAGTAGTCAAATTTAAAGCGATTAAGCCTAATAAATGATTAAATATGAAATCCATTCTTGCAAACCGTCGTTGCTATGAAACGGTGATAATGATAATGAGAATTTTGAATGAAGGCTTAACTAAATCAAACACGAAACTCATAAGCGGACCACTTACGTAGAATTTTTATCGCTAGCTACTGGTAATATTTTGAAACATTTATTTGTTGAAGAGCCATCTACTTATATTAAAAACTGAGTATCTATGTCTGCTTTTTTTCTTTGAGCGACCTGAACTTACTGAAACTTTCCTCACCATCTTGAATGCGTGAAGCATCTCAATAATTCGAATGATTTTTTTATATAGGAAAAAAGTAAAGGCGTGAAGCGCCTGTAAGCGAGCCGCCTTGGCGGGGAGTAGTTTCTTTAAATTTTTTTCTCACTACTTTCAGGGCACGAAGTGCCAGTGCAACGCCGGGCCACGTGCGTGGTATATCTTGAAATCGAATGAACATTAAATTATATCAAATAATATAATTTCAGAATGAGGTAAAAGTTAGAGAGGGGGGACGTTGTGCATCAGCATGCCGCAGGAAGCTAATCTAGCTGCCCTGGCAGCTAGTTTACTATAAAAATAGATTTATTTGTTTACTAATTTAGTTATTTATTGTAAAGAAATTATTTAGAAGCTAATATAATCATATTTCAGTCTAGGGAATGATTTAGTGCTCATTTAAAAAACTGCTCTATTCTTTGTTTTTCTTTTTATACTTTCTATTTCTATTTCTTCTTGCATCGAAATGCTGTGGAAAAGAAAATAGAGAAAAGTATTTGTTCATTTTCTTTAATAAACGTCTTTTAAATTAGTGCTTTACACCCCAAATTTCCTTTCAAGAAGATACTACGTACTTTAAGACGTATTAGGATGCTGCATATTTTTCAGACAAATTTTGATATTGCGGCATTTAATAGTTTTTTAATGCGTGAAAGTATTGCTATTTTGCACCTTAGTAATTTCACCAAAACGCCTATGAAATATTGCACTTAGTGATGCCAAAGAGTTAAATTATGTAAGTGCTATGGTAAAAATCTTATTTTTACTGTTATAAAAAATATTTTTACGGGAAATTCTTTGATTATCTACCTATCTTCCTCAAAACATGCCAAAGTTGTACCCTATTACATTCAAAATCAAGATCGATCCAATTTAGGCAAATAACAATTGATAATTAGCCAAAGAGATGTTTTAATCGTCCGAAACATTTTAACGACCGAAGCAATCGATGATATGGTTCTCTACCCTAATGTGAGAAATGCAAATATTTGCAATAGCGCTTCGTACGTCAATATTTGTCAGTTCAAGCTTTGAATGATAACGCGATATTTTATCCTAAAATGATGCATCACATAGCAAATGATAATGACATTAACATACATTACCACCCCTCTTAGTGTGCTCATTCAATAATTGATTAATGAATTTAGAACACGTGCCATCCATTTAATTCGCAACATCTGTAACAAATTGATCATTAAATGCGAATACTTTTGCAAATCTTGTTTTACTTTGATATGTGTTACTTTACTGTGTGTGTATTTGTTAGGATGTTGTTGTCCTGTGCTATACTACACTGCAACCTTTCTTGACAACAACATCGTGACGTCAGCGTGACATTTGCGTGACGTTAGCCAATGAAAAACGAGCTAGATAAAATGTCACAGCCTACTTGGCGAATTAGAGGAGATTGCTGACTGCTTGTGAGCTCTTATTGGCTTCGCACGTAGTGACGTTCAGTGTCAAGTTAAGTTGCATTCTAGTATAGCTAAGCTTTCAATTTAGGATGCACTGCTTCACTTTTACAAATATACTATAACTTGGTGTGATGTCCGACTTCCACAGTACACACATATGCTACAAGGACCGTTTATAATTTGAGCATCCATTCACAGCACAACAGTACATTCACACAAAAGAACGACAAGGACAGGAGCGAGAAAGTACATCATGCCTGAGCCTGTGTCCGACTTCCACAGTACACACATATGCTACAAGGACCGTTTATAATTTGAGCATCCATTCACAGCACAACAGTACATTCACACAAAAGAACGACAAGGACAGGAGCGAGAAAGTACATCATGCCTGAGCCTGTGTCCGACTTCCACAGTACACACATATGCTACAAGGACCGTTTATAATTTGAGCATCCATTCACAGCACAACAGTACATTCACACAAAAGAACGACAAGGACAGGAGCGAGAAAGTACATCATGCCTGAGCCTGTGTCCGACTTCCACAGTACACACATATGCTACAAGGACCGTTTATAATTTGAGCATCCATTCACAGCACAACAGTACATTCACACAAAAGAACGACAAGGACAGGAGCGAGAAAGTACATCATGCCTGAGCCTGTGTCCGACTTCCACAGTACACACATATGCTACAAGGACCGTTTATAATTTGAGCATCCATTCACAGCACAATAGTACATTCACACAAAAGAACGACAAGGATAGGAGCGAGAAAGTACATCATGCCTGAGCCTGGAATTAAACCTGGGACCACACCACCCGGTTCATACTTCTCTGACCACTAGACAAGGTAGCCGGCATTTATCAGGATAAATGTGATATATCCAGTGAATCTTCATAATCACCACTAAAATGGGTAAATGTGATAAATTACTGAATATTTATCAAATCCGCCAGTTTATAAATACTCAGCATAAACTACCTGATTAATATCTTGATCGGGTGATTCAGAATTCTTCATCAGTATTTGGTGGGGAGGTAAGGGTTCAGAAGTATATTTCACGTAGGAAAACATAGGCTTAGACGAACACATGGTGGTGTAGATGACGCTGCGTATACACAACTGCCATGCATACACACGATTGTTTGACGCGTGCAGTCAATGGTTATTCAATAAGGAGACTTTGAAGGAGTAACATGAACTGGTATACGTGAAATAAACTATCAGATGTGCATGTAACTAACAGTACAGCAGAAGAAAGGAGTCGGAGATGCATGCTGCATACAATTGCCTGACTCAAAGACTTCTTTTTTCTGTCCCACCATATGTTGTATGCATATCTGCTAGTTTATTCCTTGTATACCGGGTCATGTTACTCCTGTAAAGTCACCTTGTCGAGTAACGACCGACTGCACGAGTCGAACAGGCGTGCTTATGTATGGGAGCTGGGTTCATACAACGCCCTCCACATTTGCTCGTCAGTGCCGATGCTTTCCTTTGTAAAATATCTTCCTTTTTTTCCCCTATCTACCCACCAAACATTAGTAATGCATCTTTTATCACCCTGTATAGATTATTCCCAACCAGTACCGGGGAACGCAAGTTTATAATTTTACCAGAAATCCGTTCAGGAAAATGTATTTTGCTTAACAATGCTTAAGATCTAGCAAAATCACTTTGAGAATGCGTTCAAAAATCGTTTCTGTCAAGAAGTATGGAATATTCAAGATGTATTTGCATAAACGAATTGCAAATTCACAAAAATCTGTGAAGTTTTGTACTTCTAAATATCGTAATAGAATGAGGGTAAATTTGCAAACTAACAGTAAACGTTAGTGAAGGCTTTTTCAAAAAGGATTCGGGCTCAGGTTGTTGTTCTCGAGGAACTGTTCCAACTATAAAATTGTTTTCTTTTTTCAGAAGTTGAAAAAGTTACGCAGTAGTACTCGTTCACTGTTAAAACTACGGGTGACGCTTCCACCCCAGCCAATATAAAGCTGGGGTGGAAGCAAAGTGCCATGGGGTGCCATTGCGAATTTGAAATGCTCTTTTCGTACCAAAAGGCCTCTCAGAAGGTGCCTAATGCTTTTTCTAGAGCTCCATCGGCACAATTTAGGCTAGCGCATGCTCAGTGAGACATCTGAAAGGCACTCCTGATAGCCTGCGGCTGCGCATTGCGACTCCAAGGTCTCATCATCATCATCAACCATTTGAATGGCGGACATCTTGTTTACGTCGACACGACAGAATTTTTGGTGCAGTGTTTCCACAGTCTTGGATTTCACCTTGAGTTTATTACAAAAATGGATTAATTCTTCATTTTAATCTTCGAATTCTGACGTAAGTACATGCATTTAATCATAGTTCTAAGGTTTTCCAACATATTACAATCATTTCAAATTGTTCTAACGGAAATTTATCTCTTTGTAGCAATTCTCTTTTTACCGCGTAGACACAGCCAACAAGCAGCAGAACGCGAAGGAAAGGAAAAAAAAAAAACTCTGACTCTTTCTTTCTTGTTTTTATCACACGTATATGTAATCCATGATTTGCGTTTTGTGCTTTCGCTAATATCTTTCGTTGGCGTTATTGATAACGAATGCTCAGTTCGTTATTACCAGAGCTTACTTTTTTTTTTGTTCCCTTAGTTGAAATGAATACATCCTTAAAATATATTTTGAGTTTTAATCTGTCGAGAAACTGAATGTTTAACAAAAATTGCTTTTCGAATACCCCTATATTTTAGTCCTTTAGTTTAGATATTTAAATGTCGAACTATACATACGTATTTAATATGTTACTCTTGATTAGAATTTTAGAAGTTAATGAAACGATTCAATTTTTTATTGATAGAATAATACACTGAATATATTTGATTGTTTTTGAAAGGGATCCATAAAATACCCTCCCTCTTCATTTTCGGTGCAGATAATGCAGTAGTAAATATCAATAGCATTTTAAAACTACTGAGTTGAATCCAAGTCATGAATTCTTTTAAAATATGTTGGAAAGTCCGAAATGTGAGAAAATGCCTTAAATTACAAGTTTCGATCATTTTCAAATATGAATTCAAGGTGAAAATGTGCCAAGACTTCGTGAATAAAAACAATAAATAAAAGTAAACACAATTGAAAAACAAAAACGCACACAGCACTGGGGGGATCTGCAATAGTGAACAGTGAGGATGCTATTACGCTCTCCTATACGGTTCCATCTTTCACCCGCTCTGCTCGATGAATTGAGGGGGCCAGTTTTTTACCTAAGCCAAGGGTGAAATCTTGACTCCCTACTGGGTGCCGCTGCTGGTACAAGCGTTTCACCCTGGAAAGTTGCCAATGGCAACCAGTAGTTTTAATAGTGTAACTACTTCTTTTAAAGGTGCTTTTTTTTTTAGATAAAAGTACATTTATAAAATTAAAATGTCTGGTCATATTTTGTTTTTGGTAGTTTTGAATATTTTGTACTTAACACCAATAGCATTCCTAGCGCAGGTCTTACCTGTGGCTATAATTTGGAGTATCCCCCGCCTCCATCCCCTTACCAAACTCCTTAGAGTAATATAAAAAAAACTGAAATGTTTTATGTATACATGAAGTGTTTTATGTACACCTAAATTTTTTATTTGTGTGTTAGGAGTTATCTTAAACAGTTCAGTGAGATTTTATACAAATCTTTTTCAATGGAACATGGAATTTTCTTAGAACTAAAAATTTTTAAATATAGTTTTGGAAAAAAAATATTCTTAAAATATAAGATTTAACGTAAACATTTTAAAAAACGTTAGGCTATGTCTAAAGTCCATTTGTTCTCGCCATATTCTAAAAGCAACTATTCATCTAGTATGTAAAAAATCAGCTCCATTAATCAAAAAAAAAAAAAAAAAAATGGAAATAATTGTACCTTTTTGTAACTTTGAGGCTGGACTTTGTGAAAGAGATACTTTATAGACACATTCTTAAACTAACTTTTATCGAAATACATTTTTGAAGAAATGACTTTCCTAAGAGATGTAAAAAATATTTTATAAGTTTAAAAAGTAAGTAAATAAGATAACTTTCTCGGTCTTGTATAAGTAACGAAATGTAGATAAGTAAACAAGATGAAAT
This sequence comes from Uloborus plumipes, assembly GCA_038373865.1. Lineage (NCBI taxonomy): Eukaryota > Metazoa > Arthropoda > Arachnida > Araneae > Uloboridae > Uloborus > Uloborus plumipes. Next base: position 25,038 of record JAXGGA010004836.1, read on the forward strand.
ATTAACAACTGACTAAAAGTGAAAAAAAAGGAAATTATATAAATTGGTAGGTTCTGAGCAATATTTCTGTATGATGATTTATTCTGAGAACCGACCTCCCAAATGTCTACAGTTTAGTAAAATATTCGGATTTCATGCTTCTAAGCAATAAATTATGCTTAAGATGAAATTTGTTCGGGCCTTATTTGCCTCAGATTCGGTTATAGGGTGAATATTTCCGACTTTCTTCTTTCAAAATAAATCTTTACACATAATTGGAGTATCTTGTGGTATTTCTGTTACATTAAAAAAAGATAATGGGATTTTAAAGGAAGATCTTCAAAACATCATCAATAATTACAGGGTGAGTTGATCGAATCTGCCATACGAAAAAGGGTGATGGAAGAGCCCAAGTGGAGTATAGAACCACCCATTAGCGGTGTCAATTCTTAACCGTAACCGAGTAATATTATATTTAAGAAAAATTCGCAAAAAAACAAAATTTTGAGAAAAAGACCAATTTCTAAACTTCCTGTCAGACCTGCATACAAAATAAGTACATATTTGGAAAGAGCAGACAAAATCCTTTAAAATGACACTTTTTTCATCAAGATAGTCGCACTTCACAGTGAGTTACAAGCTTTCAAACACTGGAAACACTCAAAAATGAAATTTCATCAAACTTTTCAGTCAAAAATTTCAGAAACAACCGTATGAGCTACAACCGGTCAAATGCACCAAAAACTTTCCCATTTCACTAGCTTTCAGATGATACAACAGAAAATCATATTGGGCTACAAGTTCAGCAGATATTCTGACTTTTGTTTGAAACAGTATGAAAATCGCCCTTTGTCAGAATATGGAAACCAGCAAAAAGTCAGACTTTTATGTTCTAAATTTTCTATTTCATGTAAGTGTACTGGTTTATTTATTCAAGAAAAGGAAAATTTTATAACTAAATATTAAATTGTAACACTTTATTAAGTTAATAATCACAACAGAAGATAACAACACGTAGAAACAAAGGAAGCATTACTTTAACGCGCTTTTCACAACAGAAAAAAAAATCAAAATTAAATGAGTTACACTAACATCTATGAGTGCATTTACATGTAAGCAATCCTCAAACTTTCCCAGAGCTACTGGAATTATCATCCCCCACACCGGATAAATGCCCTTGGCCTTTTAAGAGCGAGAACTACCGTCGCTCTCTATGAAATTTCATTTCATTGAGTCCATTCATCCTGTCATTTGGTTCCTATTCCTTGACCACCTAGATCACCAGACCTGACGCCAGTGAACTTCTTTGTTTGGGGATTCTTGAAACAAGCAGTTTACTGCTCAGATGCAACCAGTTTGCAGGACTTGCGCATTTGGCTTGATGGAGCAGTAGCAAAAATGAGAAATGAAATTTCATTGAGAGCGACGGTAGTTTTTGCTCTTAAAAGGTCAAGGGCATCTATCCGGTCTGGGGGGGGGGATGATAATTTCAGTAGCTCTGGGAAATTTTGAGGATTGTTTACATGTAATTGTACTCATAGATGTTAGTGTAACTCATTTAATTTTGAATTTTCCTTTGTGAAAAGCGTGTTAAAGTAATGCTTCCTTTGTTTCTACGTGTTGTTATCTTCTGTTGTGATTATTAACTTAATAAAGTGTTACAATTTAATATTTAGTTATAAAATTTTCCTTTTCTTGAATAAATAAACCAGTACACTTACATGAAATAGAAAATTTAGAACATAAAAGTCTGACTTTTTGCTGGTTTCCATATTCTGACAAAGGGCGATTTTCATACTGTTTCAAACAAAAGTCAGAATATCTGCTGAACTTGAAGCCCAACATGATTTTCTGTTGTATCATCTGAAAGCTAGTAAAATGGGAAAATTTTTGGTGCATTTGACCGGTTGTAGCTGATACGGTTGTTTCTGAAATTTTTGACTGAAAAGTTTGATGAAATTTCATTTTTGAGTGTTTCCAGTGTTTGAAAGCTTGTAACTCACTGTAAAGTGCGACTATCTTGATGAAAAGAGTGTCATTTTAAAGGATTTTGTCTGTTCTTTCCAAATATGTACTTGTTTTATATGTAGGTCCGACAGGAAGTTCAGACATTGTTCTTTTTCTGAAAATTTGTTTTTTTTTGCGAATTTTTCTTAAATATAATATTACTCGGTTACGGTTAAGAATTGACACCGCTAATGGGTGGTTCTATACTCCACTTGGGCTCTTCTATCACCCCTTTTCGTATGGCAGATTCGATCAAACTCACCCTGTATAATAACTAGTTATAATGGACTGTCACTCGTGAAGAGCGAAACTCCCTGTACTGTTATAAAACTTTTATTGCAGGGTAATACGAAATAGTCAGGTAATATACAATTATGGTAAAAACCACTCCTTGTTTTTTGGTGATTTTTGAAGCTATTTTTGAAGTTATCTTTGTTTATTCATGAGTGTTATTCTTCTTTCGTGTTCTTTTGTCAATTATGCTTCTTTTTAAACATTTTGTTCCCTTCCTCCTATCACGCATTTTTTTTAATCTAAATATTCTTTTGACATGTATGCAAAATATACGAAAGAGGTTTCTAAGTTTCAACATGATAGGTCCATCTTTTAATTCTCATACTATTGTCTGACTCTATATTTTTTTTCTAAATATTTATCTTGAAATTTTTCTCCCTTGATGTTGGGGTTGCTGTTTTCGTTTCGAACTTGAAAGCATTCCAAAGAAAATGCATGGAATAGCATGGCAGTTTGCGTATCAAAGCATCGTTATCACGTTTAACCCGATTTCTTATTTTTGAACGGATATGACTTGTAGTCTTAGGATATTAAACTTTTTAAAACATTATTCTTCCTTTCTGGAATTGTAATAGAGCAGAATGTTTAGTTTTATTTATCAGGGTTCAAATATGGTTTGCGTTGCAAACAATTTAAAGTGTAATTATTTTAGTTAAAAGTTTAAATTTTAAAACATCATAATTCTCAATATATATTAACATCTTTACTCTTTACTACGCATATTTTCCTTGGCATCTTTTAAAGAGAAATATTTTCAGTTTTAATCTTTCCATTTGCCTGCAGTGAAAGCTTAGAAAAAATGATAATTTTAGTAAAGGAAATAAATGATTTATATCAGTATTTGTTTCCCTTTTCCCCCATATTTGGAGAAGACTAATGCTTTAAGAGCATATTTCTATTAAACAATAATGTTTTATTTGCACTTGCACATTCTTCCGGAGAACTGGAGCAGAAAACACTCGACGATTTAAACTTTTATTCTTTTCCATTCTTGTGTAATCCTGATAGAATATCCATTTGACAAAAATCGTTTTCCAAAAAGTTTTATTTCCGATAGGGGGGACAACTGCTTTTTTTCTTTGTTATGTTTTAGTGAGAGGACATACAATAGTTGTATGCATCAAATAAAAAAGATGGACGATAGTCTAACTTGAAAATATCTGATAATTTATCTTTATCACTTTTACCAACTTTAAAACTACGTTTTCTGCAAAAATTGAAAAGTGTTTTTGCTTGTGATGGGAATACCAATCAAAAGTTGAGTTATCAACTTTACTTTGGAAGTCTATTTCCACATCCCTACAGCTTTTTTTGTTGCTAATAGATGAATAATTACTGTTCGCTCTCTCTCTCAAAAAAAAAAAAAGCATGGCAAAGTTTTATATGTACTTTTAAGGCTTTTGTGTTTCTATATAGGATACCTATGACTAAGTCCCCATGTCATATGAAATTATCTATTATGTCTGCCGTTCCATATGACTAACTTAAAAAACTAACGAAAAACTCATTTGTGTTAAAAGTTATGAAAATATTACTCTTATGGTCGTTTATTTGAAATAATTGGTAAATTTAGTTTTGGATTGCGTATGTTAAAAGAAACAAGTAAAACTAGGCTTCACAAATATCAGCATATTTAGTGTTAGAACGTAATAGTTAAGATTTAAAAGATCCCAGTTCTCACTCTATAACAGCATTATTTTTTCGGGATATTTATTAAAAAGGGGTTTACTAGTTTTTCCAAAACGATTTGCATTGCTGGTAAAGCGACATTTTTTAAAAAATAGTTCTGTATGACTAAGCAAAAATATAATGTATTGTATTATTATTATTATTATATAACTTTACATAAATTGTAGAAATGGCACGCTATTATTATGAGCAGTATGTTGTAAAAATTGTAGACAGTTCCATCATACTTGAGAAGCATTAGTTACCAGTTTATATTCAGAAGCACTTGTTGAGCAACCAGTATCGCGTCATCTCCTATGTATTTCATAAATGCTTAACATGCTTGAAGGTAGTTGAGATATTTATTGAAGTGACTGCTTTAAATATTGGTACTGCTGCTCTAACCAACTATTAAATGTCTTAGTTTTTCTTCAAATTTAAAGAAAAAGTTACAAAGATATCAAGAGTTAGGTAATTTTTTTTAAATACTTGAAATAATTTATTTTGCAAAAATATTGATATGTTTTCAGTTCGCACCAAAGTTTATTAACATTCAGTTACTTTTATCCCATAAAAATAAAGAAAATGAAGCAGCTCGCCACTGGGACCAGGCATGCCTGAGCACTGGAGTTTCACTAAAAATGTTATTGTTTCTAACACAATTAAGATAAATAGTATCATTAATATGCAGCCAAAGTTTTACTATATTTCAGTTGTTGTATTGATATCTGAAATTCAAAGTTCACCAAAAACCAGCAGTCAGAGCTCTTAAAAAGCCAACTTCTGGTGCTTTTACCCTACACCGTTCTTTCAAACCTTGAATTTACATTTCTTTCATTTTCGATAAAGTATCAAGTTGGTTTAATTACTAACAAAATTATTTCTTCAAATATTTTTGCAGTTTATCACTTTAGTTTGTTTTAGGAAAAAAAAAAACAGATTAACAGTTGAAAAATAAAGTATTTTTATCATGTTTAGGCAGTAGTGTATATTAGTTGAAGAATTATATTTATTTTAATCATACAGCAAACTTATATCGAATAGCTTGGCAAAGTATAAAGGGAACCTAGGCGTTTAATTTTTTTTAGATAACTTAAGTTTTTTTTGAACGGGTACTTCTTACATGCTTGTTCAAGTCTCATGATATTTTCTTAAAACTATTGTCTTCATAAGTTCTTGTGCTCCAAGTGATAGCATATAGACATTGTTTATCACAAACCTAAACAAGGTAGTTTAAAAGCTTGATTTACATCACGATTATTTAGTCGTGTATTTTAGACGGGACAGTTGCTGAAACTCGAACAATTACAGCTTTAATTTGTATGCTTTTTCTAATAATTTATTGTCGAAGAAGTAAGTATAACAGCTTTAATAATTTTTGCAATAGATCAATTGAAACAGGCGTACAGTGCTAAAAATAGCTCTTTGTATTTGGATAATGAATCTTATATTTCCTCCGAAATTGCAAAGATTTTGATCACTATAATTATCACCAACCCTCCAACTAATTAAATTATTGTCATTATAAAATTAATGTTGCAGTATACTTTCTAATGATTATATTGAACATGAAACAAGAATATAATTATTCAATAATATCTTAAGAAAATTCTCAATCCCAATAGAACAGTTTAGTGCACAATAAGCACGAAACTGCAGTCCATGGATCGAAATAGCCAAGTTGGCGGTGTATTGCAGTTTAAGTTGTTTTTTTTTTCTGTAGAAAACAATAACAATTTCAATTACATATGAATATTTATAATCGACGGAAAAAAGAACAGGAGGTTTTGTTGCATATAGAATTCATTAAACTACCATTTTTGCTCAAAAGAATAAATTTGTGTCCTGTTCTACTTTTCAAGAACTAGAATTAGAGTCTTAAAGTTTCTTTCTTTTTTCTTTCCTGTTTTTAAGCAAGCATTATTGCTCATTAATTTTATTTTGCCTTGACGTTTTCTATTCTTTTCTTTCATTAGTAGTAGATTGAGACTCGGGTAAACCATTGTGGTATGATTTTTAAATTTGTATTGTTTTTTTGTTGTTTTGTTTTTTAGCAGATACTCCTTTCCTTTTCGCATTTATTCTTTTCTTTTTTTTTTTACTCTCTGTACATCTTTTTGGAAAAGCGAAATCTGTTTCATCTTATCGCTCTCTTATGTTTCATTATTTTTATAAGCTTTGTTATACTTATTGTTTATTATTATTATTTTATGGTTATTTTTCCGAAAGTAAATCTTTTGCATCTTATTGTCGATTTTTTTCCAGCAAAATTGTTCAATTGAGTTTTATAGACTGTCTTCTTAATACTATAGTTACTTTATTTTGGGAGCTATATGTATGCTCTTTTGTGATACATAAACAGAACCCCCGAGGGCCCCTCGTACATGTCTGTTGAAGACCTCACAATATGGGGCTGGAGCATAGATTGAAAACGTTTTTGCTTATTTTTTATTAGTTCTCTAAAATTTCTACTTCTGATTATTTGAGAAGCTTCTATCTGAACTGCACAAAATTTTGCCTGCAATAATAAAACTAGTTTAAGACAAAGTATTATTAATTTTCTCCTTCTTATGGTAGTTTAGACGAAATTCTCCTAATTAGTTTAAAATTTATGTATTTTTTAGGTGTGAATAATGTTAATCATTAAACAAGGCATAAGATTTTACAATAAAACAAAAACAGCATGTAATTCAAAGACAACAAACTGAAACAACTCTATGCCGCTTGTATTTCATACAGCATTGAACAAAAGCAAAACATCACCCTGTTTTCAAAATAATTTTGCATTAAACCACGCTACTTGTCCATCTGTTACCGAGCATAATATTCAGTGCGTTACTAATTAACTATACGTTGTCTCTATTGTGCTGTTCATCTGACATTCATTCCGGGACAGCGCTCTCTTAATGTTATCGCAGCCCCCGATATTTCTGAATAGCTCTTGTGTGATAACCGGAACCATTGTCCGCATTAATATCGGTTTCCCCATCAAAATGGGAATAGGATAACTCAGAACCGTGAATGTAGTAATCCTGTATAGCTAAGGGTATGTTGTGGTAAGTTTTATTTGTCTGTTTAAACCATTTTGGTCCAACTAATCATCTTTCTCATTTGTTTGTTTGTTTTTTTTTTTGATAAAAATGATATCATTTAGGCCAGTTGTAAAAGAAATATCCTTTACAATTTAAGGAACACGAACTTTACGGTAGAGCAAGGGATTTTGTTTCAAGTCAAGTTTTGTGAAAATTGGTTTAATAGCTTTTATGTACAAAATGATGGATGAAACTCAGAAATACTTGGATAATTAATGAGGCTGCTTGCATCGAATTATCAATCAAAAAGTAATATTGGACATAAGCGGAAACATGAAGTTATGAATACATACATAAAAATCAGCTGAAAACATTTTGCAAGTATCAATGAAATATAATTTTTGAGGTGTGAATAATTTTAAATGATTCAAACAAAGCATAAGATCTTACGACAAAACAAAAACAGCATATTTTTCAAAGATACCAAACTAAAACAACTTTAGGCGATTCCTTTATCCGCCTTTATTTTATACAACACAGAACAATACAAAACATCAAGTTGTTTTCAAAATCAATTTACATTAAACCACGCTACTTGTCCATCTGTTACCAGGGCTTAATATTCAGTGAGTTACTAATTAACTAAACTGTGTCTCCATTGTTGTGTTCATCTGACATTCATTCTGGGACATCGCTCTCTTAATGTTATCGCAGCCCGCCAATATTTCTGAATAGCTCTTATGTGATAACCCGAACCATTGTCCGCATTAATATCGGTTTCCCCATCAAAATGGGAATAGGATAACTCAGAACCGTTAAAGCAGTAATCGCATTTTTCTTAGGGTATGTTGTGGTTAGTTTTATTTGTCGCTGTATGGTTAATCAAATCATTTTGGCGTAATCTTTTGAAATAGTATTTTTTTTGATAAAATACTCTTATTTAGGCTTATTTGTAAAAGAAATTTCCTTAGACATTTCAGGAACACAAGCTTTATGGTAGAGTAAGATTTTTTTTCTTCAAGTTTTGTGAGTATTTGTTTAGTAGCTTTGATTTAATGTAGCTGCTTACATTGATTCTTTAATCAAAACGTAGTCTTTAATAAAAATAAAAAGAGGCAGCTGCGAATACTGATATCAAATCAGCTGGAAATATTTTCCAAACAACATTACAGTATTTCTTTAACAATAATGAGTATAGGCACTGATTACCAAAAGATAAGAACATTTAATAATAAAGTGACTATTTTAGAAAATCACCCCTCGAAATGGAAGGAGACTACAGAAGGAAATGCCGTCATAATAGAAAGAAGCAAAGAAAAAAGGGGACATTGTTGACCATCATTAGCTGATGAGAATTATTAAAAGTAAATAGACTGACACTGACAAATGGTTTGTTCTTTCGTTAACGATTTTCAAATAAGAGGCAGATTTATTAGTCTAATAAAGTGTGGTAGTCAGGCTTTCGGGACAGTGATTTTCACTTCTTATTAGAAATTATGGATGAGTTGTGGAGTAAAAGAGGTCTACTCACTATGGAGACGGCTATACAGTTATGAGGCATAGTTTGGTCGAAGTGAAAGAGCTGCAGTGTGTCTCCTGAGAATATCTCACACATGCTTGATAAAATTCAAAGTAAGAGAGATTGGGTGCTAGTATATAGGCGGCCATTTTCACATTGAAGGAAGTCATCCACTGGGATCAGTAGGTTATTAATCGCATCTTTATCAATTGATATAAATCTTGGACCTACAACACCTTGAAACAAGTGAACATAAGAGTTTAGTACTCAGAAGCTGTACCTCGTAGCAGTAACTGACCCTGACTCAAAGATGTGGAGATCTGTGCGGCCACTAATCATAATAGGCTCATTCCACGTCAAATCGCCTAATTTAAATAGTCGGCCGTGCCGTCATGTCTCGGATTTTGTTCAATATTTTTTTACGGATAGATACCTATGAGATAAACTCAAATTATTTTTTTTAGATTTTTTGAATAAAAATTTAGGGTTGTAGAATTTTTTGAAATTTTGATTTTTTTAGAATTTTTGCTTTTTTATTTTTGGTATGCATTTTGAAAAAGCTCTATAACTTTCTCATTTTTCATTCAATTAAGCCAGTTTGAGTATCATTTTAAAGCTAATTGTTTTTTCCTTCAATATTAGTGACAAAAATGAGATTGTGAAAAATAGAATTTTGCCAATGGTCGTCTGAAGTCAGATTTTGTGTTTTTTCGATTGGTATGTTCAATAGGTCATATCTCCGGAGTACCAACTAAGAACTGCCCAATTTTTTTTTTCAGTGATGACAACATCATATACTTTTTATGTATAAAAAATTAGGAGGGTGTTTTTTGTTGTTTTGGAATAAAAAATTCAAGTGTGTTTTTTCAGTTGGTATGATCAATAGGTCATATCTCCGGACTACCAACTAAGAACTGCACGCCACTTTTTTTCTGTTATGACAACATCATACCCTTTTTATGTATAAAAAATTTGGAGGGTGCTTTTTGTAGTTTTGGAATAAGAAAATCAAACGTGTTTTTCAGTTGGTATGATCAATAGGTCATATCTCCGAAAACCAGTTAACAACTGCGCCATTTTTTTTCCATAATGAAAACATCATGATGTTTTTATGATCAAGAAATTAGAACGAAGTTTTTTTGTTATTTTGAAATAAAAATATAACATGTTTTTTTCAAAAAACTTTACTTTAAAATCAACTTTTGAAACTTAAATTTGAGATTCACTCAGCATCACACATCACAAGCAGATGAAAATGTAGCCTATTTATTACATTCAAATACTTGATGGTAGTTTTATATTGTTCTATTGCTTGCATGCTTTGGTAGTGAAAAGTCACTGCAGAATTATTTTACTCTTCAGTAATTATTTGCTAGCCACTCCATCAACCGATAGGCATTACGATAAAGTAAACTGAAATGTCTTTAAATATACTTTCATTCATAGTTTGACAAAGAAAGACTCGCGAGCTCTTGGTGGTTGGAAAAAATTTATATTTGGTTTCCATTATTCTGAAATCTACGTAACATTTTATAATTTGTTATCAAATGAAAGCATTAAAAATTCATGAATTACAATCTTTATTTCTACGATGTTCCGACAGTGGCAACAAAAGGTTTTTTCAACACAGAAACCTTCTTCACTAATATACCCTTCGTGTCTAATGGCTTGAAGAAGTAATTCTCTCTGCTGCCTACTATTATTAAGGCTCTTTCATATCTTTGCTTTAAAAAATCTTCATTTGCAACCACTTCCACTGCTGTAACGAAAAACATCTGTATCCCCTTTATGTTTTGAGAGGCAAATTGAAATAGATCATGTGCATTTAAAATCTGTTCTTCGAGAGTTCTTTGAAGACTTGCTCTTATTGCAAGCCATTTTATTGTGCCCCCTACTCCATCGCATGCATTCTTGCAAGGACTCGTGGCAAAGAAATGCCATTCAGCTGCCATATTGTGGTCTTCCTTGTGATAGCGTAGTTTTTTTTTTTTTTTTAATTTTACGGAGTTTTTAAACTTGTCGAAAACTTGATTTTCAAAGAAATTTGTTTCAAAAATTCAATATATTTTTTAAATTTCAGAACAACAAAAAACACCCTTCTAATATCTTGATCATAAAAAACATTATGATGTTTTCATTATAGAAAAAAAATTGGCGCAGTTGTTAACTGGTAATCCGGAGATATGACCTATTGATCATACCAACTGAAAAAACACGTTTGATTTTTTTATTCTAAAACTACAAAAAGCACCCTCCCAATTTTTTATACATAAAAAGGGTATGATGTTGTCATAACAGAAAAAAAGTGGCGTGCAGTTCTTAGTTGGTAGTCCGGAGATATGACCTATTGATCATACCAACTGAAAAAACACACTTGAATTTTTTATTCCAAAACAACGAAAAACACCCTCCTAATTTTTTATACATAAAAAGTATATGATGTTGTCATTACTGAAAAAAAAAATTGGGCAGTTCTTAGTTGGTACTCCGGAGATATGACCTATTGAACATACCAATTGAAAAAACACAAAATCTGACTTCAGACGACCATTGGCAAAATTCTATTTTTCCCAATCTCATTTTTGTCACTAATATTGGAGGAGAAAATAATTAGCTTTAAAATGATACGTAAACTGGCTTAATTGAATGAAAAATGAGGAAGTTGTAGAGCTTTTTCAAAATGCATACCAAAAATAAAAAAGCAAAAATTCTGAAAAAATCAAAATTTCAAAAAATTCTACAACCCTAAATTTTTATTCAAAAAATCTAAAAAAAATAATTTGAGTTTATCTCATAGGTATCTATCCGTAAAAAAATATTGAACAAAATCCGAGACATGACGGCACATAGCCTTAGGCGATTTGACGTGGAATGACCCAATACCAGTCAACACTCTAACTTCCTCTGCAAACCAGTGTTTTCTGTGATGTTTCTTAGGAGCGATTCCATACCAAATCACCGAATGGGGGTCGCACGACCGACTCGGATTTTTTTTTAATTTGGTACACAGATTGATGGTATAGAGGTATGAAAAAGCCCAAAAGGAAAGTTACCTGCTCCACTTATTTTCTGAGATACATGCCCTCAAAGTTTGTCCGCCACGTCAAAATACTAAAAAAGTGATGTTATTTAATCATTTTTTATAAAAAATCGTACTCATGCAAAATAAAAGTGTTAGATATCTATGGAAACTAGTTACTCCAGGCATTCTGAAAAAAAATACTAAAACGTTCATAATGAAAATTGCGAAGGTACAGGGCTCTTTGAAGTTGTCACCACAAAAACTTGATTTTGCAGATTTTGCTAAAATTCAGGCATTTATTACAAAAAAAAGACAAACAAAGCCAAAGGTTTTCTCACTTTCTGGTAGTGTACAGGTCCTCCCTGTAAATTGCTACGCAATAAATTTTTGGGGTTTCTCACTCCTTCTTGGAAATATTTTAGCTTAAAGATAAGCCGTAAGGCAAAAAATGCGTTTTTGGCCATCTTGGCAGCCATTTTTCTCATAAAGGGGGAGCAGTAGAAACTTTATTTTTTTTAAAACAAGCCACTGATATGTTAGCTATTCACAGGAAAAGAGTTTACTTTTGATTATTTCCTCCATTAAGAGATATCCTGCTGACAGTATATGCATGTTTTTCACGACGACCATATGCTTTTGTTCCCCCTCTCATGGACTTAAATTTAATTAAACCAAAAAATAATGATATATTTATTATTAGCTGTATTATCTACCCAATATGTCATGAAATTTAATTTATTAAATCATTGAACAATAAATTAGATAATTGATGAAAACAAGAAAAAGTATTTCTCTGATGCCTGAGCATTATGCATTCATAATTATAAAGCACTAAATACTTTCTTGAGAAATTAATTAACATAAATGAGCTCTAAATATTTATACTATAAGCAATACCCAATCTTGTGATTGGGATACTCCTGTTTTTAATTGAAGAATTTCTTGAATATCACATGAATATCAGGAAAATAAATGAGGTCTTTTCGTTTGATGTAGGATATTTTATGACAAATTTCATTTGATGGGCTACTAACTGAGCATGGTGATAAAGAGCTATTAATTTCAGCATCGAATTACATTTTACCTTATTAACAGTTAAATATTTACAAAATAATTAAATAAATAATTTAATATAAAGCCATGCTTGAAGAATTAAAATTAGTGCAACTAATTTATTCCCATACTGATCTTTACAAAATTGACATGCGTTGAGCACTGATAAGAACTGACAAGAAAAAGTTTACTCACTAAAATATTAGTTCACAGATACTATAAAGCATACATTCTATTTTCCACAAAATAATACTGCAACAAAGAACAAGGGTATCCTCCTGTTTATAGCCATCAATCAGGAACATCCAATCACAAGATTGGGTATTGCCTATGAGATAAATATTCGAAGCTCCTTTATTTTAATTGATTTTTCAAGAAATTCTTTAGTACCTTCCCCTTTATACCCTTGTTCTTTGTTGCAGTATTATTTTGTAGAAAATAGAATGTACGCTTTATAGTATCTGTGAACTAGTATTTTAGTGAGTAAACTTATTCTTGTCAGTTCTTATCAGTGCTCAACACATGTCAGTTTTGTAAAGATCAGTATGGGAATAAATTAGTTGCACTAATTTTAATTCTTCAAGCATGGCTTTATATTAAATTATTTATTTAATTATTTTATAAATATTTAACTGTTAATAAGGTAAAATGAAATTCGATGCTGAAATTAATAGCTCTTTATCACCATGCTCAGTTAGTAGCCCATCAAATGAAATTTGTCATAAAGTATCCTACATCAAACGAAAAGACCTCATTTATTTTCCTGATATTCATGTGATATTCAAGAAATTCTTCAATTAAAAACAGGAGTATCCCAATCACAAGATTGGGTATTGCTTATAGTATAAATATTTAGAGCTCATTTATGTTAATTAATTTCTCAAGAAAGTATTTAGTGCTTTATAATTATGAATGCATAATGCTCAGGCATCAGAGAAATACTTTTTCTTGTTTTCATCAATTATCTAATTTATTGTTCAATGATTTAATAAATTAAATTTCATGACATATTGGGTAGATAATACAGCTAATAATAAATATATCATTATTTTTTGGTTTAATTAAATTTAAGTCCATGAGAGGGGGAACAAAAGCATATGGTCGTCGTGAAAAACATGCACATACTGTCAGCAGGATATCTCTTAATGGAGGAAATAACCAAAAGTAAACTCTTTTCCTGTGATTAGTTAACATATCAGTGGCTTGTTTAAAAAAAAAATTAAAGTTTCTACTGCTCCCCCTTTATGAGAAAAATGGCTGCCAAGATGGCCAAAAACGCATTTTTTGCCTTACGGCTTATCTTTAAGCTAAAATATTTCCAAGAAGGAGTGAGAAACCCAAAAAATTTATTACGTAGCAATTTACAGGGAGGACCTGTACACTACCAGAAAGTGAGAAAACCTTTGGTTTTGTTTGCCTTTTTTTGTAATAAATGCCTGAATTTTAGCAAAATCAAGTTTTTGTGGTGACAACTTCAAAGAGCCCTGTACCTTGGCAATTTTCATTATGAATGTTCTAGTATTTTTTTTCAGAATGCCTGGAGTAACTAGTTTCCATAGATATCTAACACTTTTATTTTGCATGAGTACGATTTTTTATAAAAAATGATTAAATAACATCACTTTTTTAGTATTTTGACGTGGCGGACAAACTTTGAGGGCATGTATCTCAGAAAATAAGTGGAGCAGGTAACTTTCCTTTTGGGCTTTTTCATACCTCTATACCATCAATCTGTGTACCAAATTAAAAAAAAATCCGAGTCGGTCGTGCGACCAACTTTTTTTTTTTCGGTGATTTGGTATGGAATCGCTCTTAGGGAAAAATGGTTTCACATTTTTTTTCATGAATATTCGACACAAATACATGTTCAGACTAAATCGAGATTAGTTTCTGAACATCACTTTGCCCTTTTGTACGAAATTCCATTGCTAGTGTTTCTAAGTCCTGCTTAAAAGGGAATGTTTATGCACAGGCGTGAGGGGAGTGCAAGCTGACGGTCGTTTCACATACAGGCACACAATATTTAGTACCCTGTAAACAGTTTGTTTCAAAACTCATACTCCTGTAGAATCTGTGAAGACTGTGTAGAGTTCTTTCGTGTAACTGTGTCTCTGTCGACGCGCCGTTATTCCAAATGATTAACCGACTAAAATGTTTTTCATATTTTTCACTTTCAAATAACTTTTCCATAAGTATTTTTGAGCAATTTGACCATCATGTACTCATATTTTTCCACGTTTTACGAACTATGCTTAACTTTCGCACACTATGGTACATGTACATTTCTAATATTGAGATTTTGATGCCGCATTAAAGTAGAGAAAATATGTTTTATGTTATTTGTATCTATGTATTCTAAAAAACATTTTTATGTGAGGGTACGCAGTTCCCCATAGTGTTTTTATCCACAAAATAATGTACCTTTATTTTCCTTTTTTCCATAAAAAATGACGATCCTGGCTTACCTCTAAACACATGTATGTGATCTTATTGCTTTTAGTACTAGTTCAAAGTTGATACAATACTTGTTTTTAAATTTTTATTTATGTTTCTGTTATGTGAGTGATACTTTATATGATCAGGATGTTTTTTCGTTCATATTTCGTAGGACCTCTTTTCTCACAGACGTTTAGGAATGCAGTATTTTACGAGATGCGTCACGAGATTTCCTCTTTTTTTAAATTTTTTAACAGACCTTTAGTGATTTCTAAGCTTCTCAAATGACTGTAAGAACGCACAATTAACTTAAACAGTAGTGTTAGGTCTTTGATAAACATACTTTGAAAACGGGTGGAAGACATCTAGAATTAAGAGGTTTGTACTTCCTTCTAAACACTAACAAGAAAACATGGTGGATGGTGCAACATATGATGTTAAAATGCTGGTTAGTTTCACATATGCTAATTTTGAAATTAGGGAAACCGGTATAGTTGATACCCTATTAAAGAGACTATTTGTTAGTTTACTTTGCATGTCATAATGTTAAAATTTTACTTCCGTTTTTAACTTGCTGACAAAAAAAAATATAGTAGTAAGTAATTACTCCTACTTTTTAATTGCTGCCAAAAACAATGAAAGACAGTGGTAATTATAAAATTTTGTTAATAAATGAATTTATTTTTTATTTATCATATTTTTTAAGCTAATATTACTTACAAAAAATTATTTCAGCATTAACGTAGACAACATCCCAGGTAGCACAAAAAACGTTTAAACGTTTTATAAACGTTTTTAATCCGTTGTTACAACGTTAATAACCAGTTTACAACCTTTAAACAACGAAGTGTGCTACTAGGGATTTTTTCCATATAAATAAATCTTTCGTGTCTTGTTCATGCAGTGGCCGACGCTTATATGAATCACGTTTGTTCTTTGCAACTTTGATTCAATAAACTACTGATTCAATAAATCGGCTAATTCAACAAAGCTAGATATTTTTCTGGTTTTGGCAATTTGATTCGTTAAGGTGTCTGATTCAATTAACCGGCGCGGCGCCCACTTTAATGATATAACCTCCATAACACACTGTATCTTTTCATTTCGACATTTGTTTCGTAACAATGCAAGCTATTAAAAAATTTACTTCAGCCATTTGCAAGAAACTTTTTCTATGTGATTCCTGTCTTTAGATAATATTACATGTCAGTTTAATTTAATTGAATAATAGGCTACGTCGATGGATATTGTTTTAATCAAACAACAATTTTGAGTAAGTTCCCTCGCCATCCATTCTATTGAATATCTAGTTAACGAAAATATGTGCATGTTTCAAAATTAAATATAAACTTGAGTTACAAAACAAAAAATGTCCTGAAAGAACTCAACCATGCGAAGGACGTTTTAAAAAAAATCCTGAGTTATTAATCTTTTGCGTGACTAGAAAAAAACTTTTATTTCATTTTTCAAGTGTATTTATACCAAAAGTAGTTCCCTCAATAACTTGAGAAAATAAGAATCCCAGGGACGAAAGACATACAAAGGGAAAAAAATGCCACTTTTTCCAACAAAAGGAAAACCAAGTCCGGAAAGAAATTTAAAATCAGAATAAAGATCTTATTTCTGTGACTGAAATAAGGTGCTGTTTTTTTTTCTTCGTTTACTTAGCCCAAATGTATTCTGGTGGAGGAATGTAAAAGGATCTAATTTTCGATCGCTTTGGTTCGGGTAATAGAAACGTCCCACTGAATAAGCAGCAGAATTTTTTTTTTTAATCCTGTCCAAACGGCTGGAAAGTTTTTGAATTTTTATGTTCCGATTTTTTACTTTATATTTTGTATAAAAGTCCCTATACTTGAAGTTTGGTGCGTGTCTGTTTTTCGATTGAGCAGTTCGGAAAAAAAACGGATTAAACAAATAAAATATATTTTCAAAACAAATATCCCCAATGGCACTCAAGTTCGGCAAAGTTGCAGAAAGATTACTACCTGTCACAATGGTCATAGTCACAAAGTAGCACACAATGTAGGTATCCCAAGTAGTGCACTTCGTTTTTTAAACCTTGTATAGTGGTTATTAACCTTATGACAACCGCTTTAAAACGTTCATGAACGGTGCGTTTTGTGTGAATTACTGGGACGTCTCTCTGCAACACTGGATATGCAAAACGGAAAGTTTGAGACACTGAGATGACGTCATTAATATATCACAACTAGAATGTCGTGGACGAGTTGATGCAACTTGTCCATAACGTGAAAAAGACGTTTAGACACTGTCACGCTACTTTCACATAAGGGATCATACTTTAGTATCTCTGCTATTATACTGCAAAAAAAAAGCTGTTGTTTTTATAGTATAATACTGGCAGCAGAGGTTCCAGTTTTAAACTGTAAAATCACAGTAATCAACTGTTAAACTAGCAGTTATTGCTACTTTACAGTTTATTGCTGTAAACTAGCAATTTTACCGTAACATTAGCCATATTATACTGTAAAAACAACATTATAATACTAGCAGCAGAGGTTCCAGTTCAAACTGTAAAATGCACTGTAATAAACTGCGAAACTAGTAATTTTATCGTTTATTACTGTAAATTAGTAATTTGAAAGTTTACTACTGCAAAATTAGCAATTTTACAGTTTATTTTTGTAAAATTACTGCAAAAGTATCTCTTTTATACTGTAAAGACGACATATATATTTTTACAGTATAGGGATATTTTAAAATTTACTTCTGCGTCTTTGACATACATATATTCTTTTTAAGTTAAGTTATTTTTGTTAAGAGTTATTTTATTTATACGCCGGTAGCTCTGTACTAACTTAACATAACACATGTAACTCATATTTACCAATTCTTAGATAAAATCTGTTTCCGATTTTTGAATTTAATTTTATTTCATTTTACTGGTCATTACATTTAAAATTAAAATTCAACACCACATGTTTTATAGCTTATCCCAATAAATAATAATTAAAATTAAATCTGGTAAAAATGTTATATAGCTTTTGAAATAACTATTTATCAAAGATACCTGATTGTATTAATTCTTCCAGAGCAATTTGAAAACTATGTAGCAAAGTATGTGTTAATTGTAATTCATAAGAAAGTGTAATCAAAAAAGAAATTTCATAAATATGAAGTATTGCATTTGTATTAAGTGCTCTTAAAATCATTAATTTTGAAAAAAAAAAAAAAAAAAAACATGTTGTTAAACGTTGCAACTCGCAAGATTCGCTCAGGCTATCACGAAAGTAAGTAATCTAAAGGAAAAGGTTTCATAGACAACAAAATAAAGGATTAGGTGTTCGGAGCAGGTACGTGAAACAATAAATGGTCCCAGATAGCGGAAGCAGAAAAAGTTTATTAGAAACTAAGCTGTTTATGGTGATGGTATTTTTACTTCGGTCGTTTCCTTGTTTGAGATAATCAACTTCATTTCCCACGACAGAATAAATCGTTTTACTTTAAGGTAGACTTAGTTGATTATTTTATAATTATAAATTCTGTTTTCCAGAATCAAATACTATTTTGTTTATATTTTTAAAACGTTAGGTACTACTTATATAGAATTTTTTATTGCTGTTATGTGTAGATTTTGCTGCGTTTGTATTTGTTGTTTCTTATAAAACAATAATTGCACATTTTTAAGCCACTGCTTTACAGTACAGAAAAGCAGTAAAGGTAAACACATTTTATTCCCGCTCCAAATTATAATGATAAATACTAATTTGCCGACATCATTTGGACTTTAAGAGGCATTGCAATTTTACCGTAAATATGTTTTTGTTACAATTATATATACCAGACAGCAAAGCAAATAAAATGGAATTCTCAGTTTCAACCATAAAGTGGAATTTATAATTTATCACATTTTAAGTTTTTATAAGGAAATATCCATTAAAAAAAGAAAATAATTAAAAACTTAATTAAATAATAAAATAAAATAATTGCAATAAAAGTGCTTTGCAAGTGCAGCAAAAGGAGAACATTCCAAATGTTAAATATTACTAGCTGCCAGGGCAGCTAGATTAGCTTCCTGCGGCATGTTGATGCATAACGTCCCCCTTCTCTAACTTTTACTTCATTCTGAAGTTATATTATTTGATAGAATTTAATGTTCATTCGATTTCAAGACATACCACGCACGTGGCCCGGCGTTGCACGGGCACTTCGTGCCTTTAAAGTAGTGAGGAAAATTTCAAGAAACTACTCCCCGCCAAGGCGGCTCGCTAACAGGCGCTTCACGCCTTTACTTTTTTCCTATATAAAAAATCATTCGAATTATTGAGATGCTACGCGCCTTCAAGATGGTGAGGAGAGTTTCAGTAAGTTCAGCTCGCTCAAAGAAAAAAAGCAGACATAGGGCCGAATTCAAGTGAAACACCATTGCAATCGCTTCGAGACGATCGCAAATTGCCATCGCTACTGGAAGTCGAATTACATTAGAATCGCATCTCGTAGCGATTGTAACGCATCCAAATTTGGGAATTTGCGATTGCATTAGTGAGTTGCGATCGTCCGTGTTTCACTTGAATTCCTGCCATAGACACTCAGTTTTTAATGTAAGTAGATGGCTTTTCAACAAATGAATGTTTCAAAATATTACAAGTAACTAAGCGATAAAAATTCTACGTAAGTGGCCCGCTTATGAGTTTCGTGTTTGATTTAGTTAAGCCTTCATTCAAAATTCTCATTATTATTGTTATTTCTGTTTCATAGCAACGACGGTTTGCAAGAATGGATTTCATATTTACTCATTTATTAGGCTTAATCGCTTTAAACTTGACTACTTATTAATTGATATCTTCGCTAATTAAAATCGTATAATTATATCAATTGAAACTAATGAAGCCTGAAAAATTACCTATCTATCGGTACCTGATTCGACTTTCAGGTCATTGGCGTTCAGGAGAAAGAAGCGTGACATAGAAAGATAGTTAGAAAGAAAGATAGTTAGAAAGAAGGATAGTTAGAAAGATACTCAGTTTTTAATATAAGTAGATTATAGAAAATGGATTTCGTTTTTCCACGTGGTGAGAAAAGAAAAGAATGTGCGATTACAGTCAAGGCTTCACTAGATAGCGTTTTATACAGGCTGCTTCATTTGATCAAAATCTTTGGGATAAAAACGGATACATGTCGCCTAGCGACATCTATCGAATTTTGTGGTAACTAACATTATATACAAATCAGATAATAAAAGACAAAATTAAAATTTAATTTGTTGGCGACAATTTTACAATTTGGCATTCAATTCTATTTTATTATATTTTAACGTCATTTAATAGCTTGTTCGATTTGCTGGTTTATTCTGCATTTTAACGGCTTGTTTTAATTAGTTAGCGAATTATTTTTCATTTTAATTGATTCTAATTATAATTAAACTATGAAACGACACTGGCACCGCAGAGCGATAATCGCGATTTTGGAACGATAGTTCCATCAAAACTTTTGATGAGTTTAGATTGTCAAATTAATTTATTTGGCGATTTTTTTACATTTTAATGGACATTTTGGAATGACTATGGCACTAATATCTTGAAAAGCACATCAAGAATTTGTTCTCCGTAAAGCTTTTGAGAATATTTCAATAACCGAGATCTTGGTAGTATGTACGTTTCAGTTATAGGTACGTTTTTTAACTTGGCGATGTATTTTCTTACCACCTAAGCGAAGATTAAAATTTTAAGCTTGCATCGTCTTCATGGTAGCTTCTTTTCTCTTATTTTGCATTTTAATTTAAATTTCAATGATAATAATGGCTCGATATATTTATTAAACTTATTATGTTACATGCTAATGGAGCTTTTAAAGTTGATTTGGCGAGTTTTTTAACAAGAATTCTCACATTATTTCGCAGCTTTTTTTTCAGTTGGCCCATTATTTTACTTTCAAGTATTAAACGTATGTGTGAAATTAGAAACAAAAAAGGGAAGATTTCGGTGATTGGAAGTCTGGTTATCTTTCCCTATTGGCGTTAAATCTTTGTGGCCAATTTATGAGCGAGGGAAATACTTCCTTCGCAAACATAAACTAAAGAGCAACAAAATAAAGTAATTATCGCC
Source organism: Uloborus plumipes (assembly GCA_038373865.1). Lineage (NCBI taxonomy): Eukaryota > Metazoa > Arthropoda > Arachnida > Araneae > Uloboridae > Uloborus > Uloborus plumipes. The sequence goes on from JAXGGA010004836.1 coordinate 46,116, forward strand.
AAAAATTTGGCAACCACACCAGATTCCCAATTATCGAAATATTATCAATGTGTGAAATTTAACATAAAAAGAACATTACCTTTTAATGTTGTGTAAATGAAAAAAAAATTTACATTTGGTCGTCGTAATATTGTAGTTTTGTTTATTTTTTTCGTACTTGTATTGCTCTTTAGTACTAAGCGATTATATATGCTCATTTCATTGTTAATAAAGAAATTAAAAATTTTTTTCTTGTCAATCGTCTTTCCGTTGAACACCAATTGCTTCATTGCAGGGCATTCATTCTGGGGCATCAAAAGGAAATGTCTCTGCGAATAGATTCGCCATTTATCGCTCTGATGGGTCAACGCTATCAAAATGAACATCTGAGCTTTTGCGTAGCAATTAAGATCGTGTGAGCAACAATAATGAAACTAAATAGTAAATAGAACAATCTTATTTCATTGCTACATTTTTATTTATCGGCTGCGAATTTAAGCGTATATTTTATTAATGCAGAGATGTCAAAATTGAATGCCATTGATGTTGCTAATTCGAAGAAAGTAAACAATGAATGAATGTCGTATGACTGAATCATGAGTTGCGACCAACTTTACCTGAAAAGGAATTTATTTCCCCTAAAAAGCAGTACTAATAAGGCCTTCGGCATCAATTCACTCTGTACTCCACTTCAGTAAACTATATCAATATTTTTTAACCCTTAAAGATAGGATGAACATCACTTTTTACAGCAGAAACAATGTGCTAATAAATGTAAACAAACACATCGTTCAGCGCTCTCTAGCGGGCAAATCTTTACCATTGATGTTTTGAGTAATGAAGCAGCCTGTATAAAACGCTATCTAGTGAAGCCTTGTTATAGTAAACAAAAGTGAGTAAACTGCAATAAAGTAAATTTCAATAACTTAAATTGAAAGTAAAAAGTCCATTTGATTATAGTATTTTTTAACGAGCATAGTAAGTGTACTTAAAAGGTACACTTACTGCAACGTTAAAAACAGCTCCAATTTGCAATTTATAATTTCATCCATATAATAAGTTGCGATGTAATATATGCCAATATTTTACTAAAAAATGCTTAGTTTAAAATAAATTGATAATATTTAAATTTTTTAGTACGAACGGAGCCCCGAGGTATTCTTTTAGTTTGTAGTATTTCAGTCATGTTGCTAAGCCATGCATGTGTCACCTACAAAACGTTAACTAAATCATCCCTTGTGTTTATAGTAGGTTAATTTTCGTGATAAAGATACCTGTGCTACATCATCGTTTATTATTTCTGGGATACATGTGTTCTATTCTGTAAACTGAAAAACGAACAATAAAAATTACAGGCATTACATTTTTTTTAATTTTAATATTTCAGTTTATTAACTTAGTAAACGGTTTCACTTTAAAAAAATCGTTCTCAATGGGTTAAATAAGTTCGTTAGTCTAAAAATCACGAGTGAAAAGTGAGTAATGCAAAATTCATTGAATTTTATTCTTAGTCAATGAGTCATTTGAGTTTTATAAATTTACAAATCACAAACAAAAACAAACAGTTTTTAAAAGTTAAAAAAAAGATTTCAATTTTATTCGTAGTTAAAGAGTAACTGTTTTTTTTTCAGTCAGCAAATATAAGAAAAACAAAAACTTTCTCAAATAAAATTTTATTTAAATACAGTGAGCTCTCACTTATGCGCCGGCCCAAAGGACCAACAGAAAAAGGCGCATAAGTGAAAGAGACGTATAAGTGAACGAGCCTATTTAAAATACTAAACCACAACAGAGGTTGCAATGAGAGAATTAATAAGAGTGTTTCTATAGATAAGGTTTATATTATTACGGTTTGACAATTACTGTAATGTAATTACAATGATAAAGACCAAAACAAAAATTGTAGCATAACTAATTACAAACTGTTCAATTTAAAACTAAACATAATAGGTAATTGTCCCTCTCCAAACTCTAGTTTATGCAGAAAAAAATACCTTCTATGAGCAATAAAGGTGAAAGATTAAAGACAAAAGTGAAAAAAAAAAAGATTATTTATTAAGAAAACAAATATATTTTTTTCACATTTTACGGAAAATTCGGCGCATAAGTGAAATATTTTTCTTTAGAGCGACGCATAAACGAATGATACTATCATTATTTTTCTGTGGAATGCATTGGGACCATTTAAAATCGTCGTATAAGTGAAAAAGGCGCATAAATGAGGCGGTGTATAAGTGAGAGTTCACTGTATCATTTATTGCAAATTCTCATACACCTGTTTCTTAGACGCTTATTTTACATTATGAAAACAAAGATAAACAACATGTTCCTTCCTATGGAAAACGACGAGCATTGCTCCACCCCTAAGCATCTATGCTTATACAATAAACCTCTAATCTTACAAATTGACCCATTAAACTCTCTTTATTATTACTGTTCAAGAAAAGCGGTCAAGTTTATTTGTTGGACAAACATTTTATCCTCTACATAAACATCTATAAAACCTTTATTTCCCGACGAAATGATAAATCAATAGGAAGTCAAAAATAACCCACAAACTCAAGAGAGCACGTGAGACGACGGAGCACTGAGCACTAAAACGAGCAGAGAGTGTTTCAGAAATGGGCCAGTCTCATTAACTGGCAGAATCTAATTAACCTCTGACATCTAAAGGGTACTTGCTCGATTAATTTTTCCATCTGCGCGCAAGCGATGTGGCTAAGTACGCTTAATTCGCACCAGGTATTCATTTAGATAGCGGGGAAGGTAGTTTGAGGTGCTTGGAAATTAGGTTTGTGACTAAAAGATTAGTTGTTATGAATTTATTATCCTTGAATCGTGTAAATCAAAATTTTGTTACATTTTATAAAGGGATTCGGTAAGTGATGAGTAAAATGAAACAAACGGAACACATGGTTATACTAACGGTTATTATAAGTGCATTGTTTTACTTTAATGAACAAATTTGCTAACTTGTGTGTACAGTCAAATCCGCTTAATGGAATAGCCATTTTGCCACGAAAAAGTATTTTAATAAGCGGGATATAAGCATTACAACGGTTTGGTACATTGACAATGCATTATATTAAGCAAGATATTCTTTTAACCGATATTCTAATAAGCGGCGGCTCGACTGTATTACTTAAGACAATTTTAATCTAAAATGAACAACATTCTTATAGTAGAACGTGTTAAACTATACATTAAATTTTTTAAGTTATTAAACATGATCGGTAAGAATGCATTTTTTATCTTCTCGCTGAAGTTCTTACAAATGTTGCCTTTTTCAAGTGAAAAAAATCGTTTTCAAGTCCGTATTACTGCCTTAAAAAGTATACTGTTAGTAAAGTAAAATGCAGGGTGGTGAATATTAAACTGACAGTAATCAGAAACTCGTTGCCAACAAGTTGTACTGTTTTTCAAATTGTTATATATATGATTGAATGCAAAAAAATTGCAATTTTGCATGTTCATTAATTTAACTTGAAGGACATTTAAAAGTTGTTCCCTTTGATTATTTTAACCTAGCTTGTAATTTATTTAGTTAGCATCACCGTCTTGTCCCGTCTTCCCCTGTAACTGATCAATAGTTACTGGAATCATAGTACCCACTTAGGTGATAATTGAAAGACATGACAACAGATCTGAACAATTTTGTTTAAAATAAAAGAAAAAAAATAAATAATAATAATAATAGTTCAATGACTATACCTAGCAGAATTTTTTGGTGTAGTTTTCCCTGCAAGGTTTGTTTCTCATGAAACCTGTTTAAGAGTTCCATATATTTATAAAAAGATTAAATTTATCTTATTTTTGCTTTCTCTTGAAATATTCAACCTTTTCCTGTAAGTACAAAAATCAATTTGGAAACTGCAGATGTTTCCTTTTTCAGCCTTTAAAAATGCGAATTTATGATTTTAAATGCTCCCAAAGGAGTGTTTTCAATTTTTGCGAAAAAACGTTAGAATATATTAGTATGCAATAGAGCACAACGATATTTATCCTAAAAACTGTAGCAGGATTTGTATTGAGCATAAAATGAACATAGTTCACTGCATAACGCGATTTCTGTGGCACTATAAACGTGTTTTGAATTGCTTATTTTAGTGTGACCAAAATGATATGCCTATCTAAAACGTAACGTTCTAAGTTGTAGTGTCTAAAATATTTATATACCCACGATTTTTTACAACAAAAAAAGTTTACACATGAAAGCACATTTATTTTAATAATTAAAGGGATCAAGGAGTGAGTTCTATTAGCATAAAAAGGAAAGTGGGCATGTTGAAAAACTTTTAACTCTTTGTTCTGCAACTTAGTTAGCTTAAGATATTAGTTGACCCACTTAGGCTTATTTTTTAAATATTAATGTTAGCTAAAACTGAAATTTAAATATTTTTTTTCAAAAGCTCACATGTTAGAAAATAATAAACGTTTATTTTACAGTCGACAATTTGTTTCAACTACAACATGGTAGGGCGTTAAAGCATAACACATAGGACTTTTTTTAATTGCATCAAATTGATTTGAATCAGACTACCCCAGGAGTTAATATTACTTAAAAACAATATCTTAAACAAAAAGAGAAAAGTGTAGGGACATAATAAACCTTGTTTCAATACATACAACGCACTACACTGTAGGGTATCAGTTATTATAGACCTTATATGATTGGGGGCAATTCTATGAAAAAAAAATAGCCTAATTTTCACGAAATATTTCAACATAACTGCAGATCAGCTAAATATTCCAAAGATAAATCACTATTTTAAGGAATAGAAAAAATTTGCTTGCAAACACTTGTTGGAATTACACTTGAAAAAACTGCCAGAAAAGATAAATGACCTAAACTCCCAAGAATAACTTTGATAATAGTTGTGCTTAAAGCTCACTAAATACTATTTTAATTCTCCACTTTTTAAAAATGACACTTTCTCAAATGATTCAGCTTACTCCATGTTCCAATATCATCGTTGCCTTCTATTGATATAAAAATATCAATACTACAACATAATAGTATATTTATTTTCAGTTGAAATTGTAATAAATTTCTAAAGTGGCAACGTTTATTTTCTTAATTTATCGTTTGCTGCTCAAAGTTTAATCAGTTGAAGAAGGTATTTTAAAATCTTTAGCGTCTTATTTAAGAAACGTTGGAGCAAGATTACAGAAAAAGGAATACCTCCAATTTACTGAATACCAAATAAAGTGTTTAACGTAAACGTTTTCAAAAGATGCACTTCAATTTTTAATTCCTATCATTGGCTACTGCTTTTCATAACCATAAAGAAAAAAATCCCCTTATCGTAGTTAAAAATAAAACATAACGTTTGAAGATGCATTTAAATAAATGCGTAATTAATTGCTTCACCAATACTAATAAATGAAGTGCATTCAAATACAAATTCCATTAACTCCGTACATCATGAGGGATTAACACATCAGTGCATGAATGGGGTTTCTAACGAGCAAAGTGTGTTTCTGAGATAAGTTGGTCTCATTAACTACGAAATTTAATTAACTTCTGACATCCAGCGGATACTTATTTCCTTCTTTTTTATAAACTGTTGAACCAAAATATGTGGTTTGAAGAGGCTATTTGTTTTTGTTAAAGTGCATCTAAATTTGGAACAATATATACTTCATTATTTGCTTACAAGTAAGACGCCGGTAACTCTTATTTTATTTTAACAAGCGCGACATACATTTAAAAGCTTATAAAATGAAACCTTTTGTTTTGGAATATATATATATATACACACACACACACACTTACGGTGTGTTTCAGAACGCTGAGACAAAACTTTAAAGGGGGGATAATACACATAAAGACAAGCATATTAAATTTAAAACTAGGAGTCCTAAACGACTTCCGGAGGAGATAGACGTCATTACAGCTTAGGTTCCAAAATTTCAAATGATTTTAGAAAACGAAAAAATAGGTCAATTGTCTTGCGGTTCTTGCTAAAATTATTCTTAATTGTGAGTATTTCCATGAGACTAATTGCTAAAGTTTAAAAAATTGCTCTTGGAGCTAAAGTACTTTTTACCGATATTTTTGGGTATTTCATTAACTGATTTCAAAAGTTTAGAGTCAAATCCAAGTTCTGAGCCCAAAGTCTGAACCGTTGTGAGTGATTAAGTAGCACAATAATCGGACCAGACGTCAAAACGTGTGTTATTCTCTTTTCTATCGTATCGTTTTGAGTAAAAAAAAATGTGAAAGTCATCAGTGAAAATAATATTGTGAAATTAAAATCACGTTTTCGTAAATTAAAAAAAAATAAATAAATAAAAAAAGATTATGTTATTTATAGTTTATGATGCCTTACTTATTAAGTATTACGAAAATTCTGACATATCCCCAGCTCCCGATCCCCCAAACAGAAAGCCTTTAAGGTATAATATAAGGATGATAGTGTGGTGTGTAGTAAGGTGATTTATCATGGTATCGTTTCGTACATCCATTTTATTTTTGGTTTCGATGCAACAGCACATGTATGGGTTAGAATGTGTAATAAGTTCAGATTTTATAATCTTGTGTCAGAATGCAGCTAAAGAAAAAAACGTCAACCCAAAACGACATTTTCCTGACAAAGGGAACAGAGCCTACAGGTCTTGCGTATTTGCACATAATTTTACCTAACTCGGCTAATGGACCCCCCGTCCTGGGATGAGTTACATTAACGCAAGGCATAATAAAATAACAAAATAGCTTGATATTGATGTTTTTGAAAAAAAAAATATATTATTAAAACGTATACTGTGATTTACCAAAGTGAAAAAAAAGTTTTCTTTTATGACGTTAACAACAGAATTACAGTATTCTCGGAATATTAACACGACTCTTTTACCGCAACAAATTACTGGGCTTACCTTACAGAATGGTCCACATGAAAGCAATGGTTAATGAAAAAAACAAATTCAAATATTTTTTTTAATACAAAACAATCATATTAAGAACTGTCTCTTTATTTTTTCACCGAAAGAGGCAGAAAAAATCTATGAAATGATGCATTACTTCTGAAATTTGTTGAATTGTTGATGATCCTGCTTGCTTTAAATCCATTTTTTCTCTGGTGTTGGCGAGCTATTTCCTATTCTTTTAAACCTAAGAAAATTTCATTGCGTTTCCCTTTTTTTTTTTTGTTTTATTTTAATAACTCTTTATGTGTTTTTTAGCTTATGAAAATAAGATTAGCATGAGAGAAAAAGCTTTAAAAAATATCACACTCTACGAGAATTTTAACTGGGTTACAGAACTCGGGTCAAAAAAATACAAAATTTGCAAACTGTAAACATAATTAGCTAAATTTATTGTTATATGTGTTTTTCTTTAATCTAAAATATTTTCAGCTTTTAACGACAAATCCGTAAAACAGCATATTTTATCACTCATCTACTATGGTAGACAGTAACATAAGTGCAATGACACAAAAATTTAATCAGGTCTTTCATACATTATAAATGTTTCAATTAAAATAAAGATTGCTTCACACAGTTTCTTTTTCAGTGCGAAATCCAATTAACAGAATAATGGCGAGCTCACTGGAAAAAGGTTTTAATGTTTTCAAACAATACATTGCAGTTTTTCGGAAACAAAACCCTCATTTCCAATTTAGCTATATATAGTGTATTAAAAAAAAAACTACTCTCCCCACGAACGTGAATGAAAAAAATTAACCTCTTTTTTCTGCAAGAGGAAGCTTTTTGGATTTACTTCCTTCGAAAGTGGGATTGCCAAGGAAACATTAATATTCGGAAAACGTCATCCCCACAACCAAACTTGATCTCTAGGCTATTAGGAAAAGAAACTCCCATTTCAACTCTTTCTTCTGTGCTTTTTCTCTTTCGCGGGGGAAAAGAAGAAGAATGAAGTACCCATCCTCTGGTTTTCTTCTTCATGAACTTTTTATATTTTTATTGCGTTCCTTCTTAGTTTTCTGTTCATTAATCAGATTATATTGTTCCCTTTCAGCGACATCATAATTTTTCGATGCTAAATATTTTGTCAGTAATTGTAATCGTACGAGGTTTTATTGAAAGATTACTATGCAATCAGTTTTTTTTTTTCATGTATTTAAGTATCAATATTTATCTTTAATTTATAGATTTTCTGGGCCGTACATCCGAGGAAAATAATCTAAAAATATTAAAATTTAAGAAACTTATAAAATTATCGACTTCATATAGACTTGAAATGTTTTCTTTTATAATGAATGCAATTTTTGTCTTGTGCTATGTTATGGTTTCCAAGCAAATGACGTATCAGTAAAAATGATTAAGTAATGATTATAATGATCAACTGGAAACGTAAAACTTAAGTGATTGAATTACTAGAAAAAGTCATTTAAGTCTGTTTTGAAATTACAATGCCTCGACTTTTAATAAATTTTGAAGTTTATGATTAGCGATAACTTTTGGCTATGGAGAAAAATAAGAGAATTTTTCCGAATCAACTTTAAAAAATCAAAATTAAAAAATACATTAGGAATCGGTCTTTTTCTAGCTTGTGTTATTTATTATAGTAAAATCATAGTAGTTCATGCCCAACACGAAAAATAGCTTTTTTTTTTAACTCTACTACGTGGACTTATTAAGATAAGTTGATTTTCTAAACTATGCATGCTGTCGGTTTGTATGCTTCGTTATTGTTATAAAATTTAAAATTTTGAATATGTATGTATATGTTCAAACTTGATGTGAGCATCTCTCTTTCTCTAAAAAGGAAAAAAATAGCTAATTAATTAAAAACTTATTTTTAAACGTTAAAAATAACTCTACAGCGCAATGTGTTGCCAATTGGATACTTGGATAACTTTTCCTCCTTAGGACTAGCAGGATGTTCTTATAAAGCACATCAATGCATAAGAAGCAAGTATTAGGCATTTTAAGAGCAATTATCACAATTTATCCTCAAAATTAAATTAAAAAAAATATTTGTCCATGTTTTCTTATTACATTAAAACACATATTAATTTTTTGTCAAAGAAAAAGAAAAGTTCATGCAGTGTAGGGTCAAAAAGAAAAAAAAATTGAAACGAACCAACTACAGAGAACAAATCTGTACCTCAGAACCAGACTAACGTAAGTCCATTTTCGTCATTTTTCGGTAGTGGGGAAAAACGATGTATTCGACAATCGTTTTTCCCCTCTACCGAAAAATAACGAAAATGGACTTACGTTAGTCTGGTTCTGAGGTACAGAAATATGCAATGTATAATTTTAAATATTATTATCCATAGACTAATTTATCTTCTGAAACAATTTTATTCATAATTATAAACTGATTTTTAAAACCATTTTTGAAAGAATTTTGTATCCTTGTCATTATCATAAATTTTAGGAAAGTTTTAAGCGCTTTCCCTTCACTTTATTTACTTAGCACTTCAGCAATATTTCAGCGTGAAATAAAGAAAAAAGTTTTAAATTTTCTATTGAAATAAATTGACTTACAGAAAGTAAAATGTTCACCCCATCTTCAGTTTTCAAGGGCTATAATTAAATTTGTCCTTTAACTCCTGCTTTTTCGTCACTGGGTGCTGGATAATGTTGAATTGCATTAGGTGTCGTTACTCACTGTATAAATTCTAAGTAATTATGTATAATAAGGGTGAATAAATCCGAATGAAAGAATCAAATTTAAAAAATAAAAATTAAATACCAAAGCAATATTTAAACTGTTTTCTGAAAATTTAAAATATGAGCATACTTGACTACGACCAGCGCCTCCTAAATACTAAATGCCTAGCACATTTGCTTTGCTACGGTCATCGGTGGTTCCACTTTAAGCGCCACCTTGCGGCAATTCGATAATGCCGTTGTTATTTTTTGATTGGTTAATTTTTAAATTTAAATTCAGAAATGAACCAATGGTTAACTTCTCGAACTCCATAAGATGGCAGTGCTTTGTAACCAAGAGCATTTTGAGCTATTGGCGATGGATCCAAACAATATTCGAGTTAAATTTTTTGATAGGTGGATTTTAAAATTTAAATTTAGAAATGAACCAATCGTTAATTTCTCTTTCTCGAAGAACTCCGGTAGATGGCAGTGTATCGTGAACCAAGGACGAAATTTTGCTCTGTGCTAAAAATCAGAAAGTTGCAGGCATTTAGTATTTTGAGGCGTTGCTACGACTCATATACGAACAATGAAACAAGACTGACATCACCTTGCCCAATGGTCAGAGAAGTCTGACAGGGATGAAGAAGCCTCGGGTTTGAATCCCGACTTAGCCTTGGATGTGCTTTCTCCCTCTTTCATTCTTGTTATTCCATGTGTGTGTTGTTAATTGCAGCCTGGCCAACAAACGGAATTTTGTGGCATGCGTGTTGAGATAATCGGACTTTCACTATGATGGGGCTCGTAGAAACGGAAGCCGCACCTGTTTCCCCCTTAAATCAAGTAGATGTATCTACTCGTACTCGGGTACCGAGTGGTATAATTAACAACACTAAAACAAGAGCTCGAAAATTTGGTTCTATGGCTGAAAAGAAACGTTATTTATATCTCTCCAAACAAATCTTTTAAAGACTAAATGATCATTGTTTCACTATTTTTCACAATTTTACAATTTGAATAAAACAGATTCCTCATTCTTTTAGTTTGTCCGTTATGAAAAGTATTTAATGGAACATTTGCTATAGTTGATGTGTACATTATTAAGCGCGAATTATGGATTTAAACAAGTTAAAATTACGAAAGGATTTCGAAAATTAGCTACACATTTGAAAAGTAGTCTTTAACTGGGAAAATGGCAATTTTCCCCCAATTTCTTTCTATGGCTTTTGTTTTATGAATGTTTTTTTCTAACAATTCAGAAACCCTCCTTACTATGAAATCGAATATATGATTACATGATTTAATTATAGAGAGTCAAATCATTAAAGTTCAGTGACAAGTTTAATCACAAATTTCATTATGAGTCGTAAATTTTGTGAACAATAACAGGAAATGTTAAAAAAAGGAGAGCTTAAATATTTTACATAAACAAAATGCGTTTCAAACAAACACGGACCAAATAATTGGATATAAACTACTCAATTTACTTCGTTCGGCCGCAAAATGCACTTCAAAGCGAAAACACAGAAAAGGGATTAAAATTGATTTTTTCCCGGCCAGAAGCTTTTTTGTTTTGCTCTTTATGGGTAAGAAAATCGAAGAAACATTAATATTCAGGAAATGGCTTTCGCGCGTCCAAAACTGATCACAGCTTCTTTATTAGAAAAAAACGAGTTTCAACTTTACGAACTCCATGAAAAAAAATAAAGTAAATCGAATTATGTAGCACAAATGTTACTTTTATTTTAAATTTATGTTTTTTGAGCGTATCCGTATAATCATCAGTTTATTTATAAATAGTGCAAATTCTAGTCACGTTTCCAAGCTAAAAACCGATACATTTTTCGTAAACCCTTGGAATCTATTGTATCTTTTTGGTAAACAAAATATCAGTTCTTAAAAACTCATTAAGGGCTGATACTGCTGTTTTGGTAAATTAACTTCCGACCTTAACGATGCTTACCTCTTTTCCGGGCTATATACTAGACAGCAACTTCCCAGGTAGCACAAAAAAAAACGTTTAAACGTTTTATAAACGTTTTTAATACGTTGTCACAATGTTAATAACCATTTTACAACCTTTAAAAAACGAAGTGTGCTACTTGGGTTAACTTGACACTGAACGTCACTACGGGCGGAGCCAATAAGAGTTCACAAGCAGTCAGCGATCTCCTCTAATTCGACAAGTAGGCTGTAACGTTTTATTTAGCTCGTTTTTCATAGGCTAACGCCACGCAAACGTCACGCTGACGTCACGATGTTTTTGTCAAGAAACGTTGCAGTGTAGTATAGAAAAGGGTAGTTGCCACAAATTTGAGTAGAAATATTTTTGAGAAACGATTACGAAAAAAAAAAAAAAAACTATTCAGCGTCAATTACCCTTTCCGCATAATCGAGAAAAAGGTAAGCATTGTCAGTGTCGCAGGTCGACTTACCAGAGCAGCACAATACTCTGAAGCAGAATTAGAATATTGTATGCCTACCCGATGGGAACGTTAAAGAAAAAATCAAATTCAAAAACAAGATACCTAATGCTGTTGTTGTTGTCAGCAAGGCTGGTAATTTATACTCCACTGCAACGTTTCTTGACAACAACATCGTGACGTCACTGTGACGTTAGCCTATGAAAAACGAGCTAGATAAAACATCATAGCCTACTTGACGAATTAGGGGAGATCGCTTACTGCTTGTGAGCTCTTATTGGCTCCGCCCGTAGTGACGTTCAGTGTCAAGTTGCCGTCTAGTATAAGCTGATCTGCTTAATTTTTCCAACTGTGCGGCAATTTGGTGTGAAATTCGGCTTCCACAGTACGCACATGACACAAGGATTCGTTTGTAGCCTAGGCAACCATTCACGGCACAACAACCTATTCAGATAAAGAAGGGTCAAGTACAGAAGGGAGAAAATATGTTCATGAATGAGAAGGGATTCGAACCCGGGACCTCCTTATCCGGGTCAGACTGCTCTGACCACTAGACAAGATGGTAGGCATGCTAGCTAATATTGCATACCATTTTAGTGTAATTTGTATGCATTTTTTATGCTTCCTATTGCTCCGCCCTTTTTGAAAAAAACAAAGCAAAACATAAACAACAAAAGAACTATTAACAATTGACTCCAACTACCCTTGGTCGAGCAATATCAGAATTAAAAAAATAAAAACATACTAAACTTAAATTCAGTTTTGCATCTGTAAAAATGTTTAAACAACTGCACTCAGAGCAGTATTTTTTTCCCGTTATAAAAAGTTCAAATCCCATTTCACTTTTGCTGTTAAATATTCAAATAACTTGTCGACATATTGCCATAACATCCCAAAGGGCCTTAAAATGTTTGGATGCATGCGAATTGGAGGCCTTTCCGAGGAGAATTTACAATTTTATTTTCCGAAACGTGCGCATTTCATCGCCCTGGCGATAAAAATATCCATAGTTGAAATATCTAAAGCCCCAAAATGGGAAAATCCGACACCTAGAGCGAGGGGAAATCGATGTTTCGAAAAAGAAAAATGGAGTAGGAATGTAGACGAGGAATTTTATTATTCTCATTCTTTATGTGCAAAGAGTTCCATGTTCTCTTGGTATGACTTGATAGAAGATATTGAATCGATACTTGTAAAAGTTGAGCGCACGACAGGAAAGTTTCTAACAGAACCTTCAAAAATAATCCCTAGAATGTATTTTTCATATTCAGTGGAGGTGGAATGTTTCAGTCATGTTACTTTGTTTAAAAGTAGCTGTTACCGATTTAGAATAAATTTCATATCATCTAAAGTTAATGAAATACCCAGAGACAATTTAATTAGTAAGCAGAGAATTAAAATACATTTAATGAATCTGATGGCATTACGAAATTCTAATAATGGTGTTGGAACAGCCAATGAAATCGTTGAAACGTGATGACGTCAAGAAAATCGTTATTAATTCTATATGGACTTTTGAAAACGTAGAAAAATGACACTTGATATGACATGATGTAAGATATTGCATTGATACTTGTAAAAGTTGAGCGCATTAAAGGAAAGTTTCTAACAGATCCTTCAAAAAAATCCCTAGAATATATTTTTTTCATATTCAGTGGAAATGGAATGCTTCAGTCATGTTACTATGTTTAAAAGTATCTGTTTACTATTGTTACTGATTTAGAATGAAGTTCATATCTTCTGAAGCTGATGTAAGGTTGAGAGACAGTTTAATTAGTAAGGCAGGGCATTAAAATGCATTCAGCAAACATTACTATTAGGAAATTCTAATGATGGTATCGGAAGAGTCAATGGTATCATTGAAATGTGATGACGTCAGAAAACAGGGATTGGTTTCAACTTGTTTTTTTGACAAACGAATAAAAAAATAACGCTCCATATACATTGCTCGACATTGAAAATGCAACACCAAGAAGGAGTGGTCAGAAATTCATGCAAATTTTACCGTAGACGCACGTCACTGAGTTATGCAAATGATATGAAACGCGCAGCTCTCCGACGCACGTGAAGTAAGATATAAGAGAATGAAGTTGAAAAGTGGGCTATGTTCATGTTGGTTTTTCTGCCAGACTAATTATCGGAGAAATTTGGTTTTTGTCTCGAAGGATACGTGTGATAGGAGGAAATGCCACGCTGTCCTCAACGAAGGCACTCCCAGCATAAAGACGACTTTACAAGGGGTATGGTGATCGGACTGAGAAGGGGAGGTTGGTCCATACGTCAAATTGCAGCTGATACCCACATGGATGCAAGCACTGTGCATCGGCTGTGTCGGAGATGGTTGGAAAGAGGAAATGTAGCCACATTGAGGGGTGCAGGTGCAGCCAGAGTGACGTCAGACCGCTTGGATCGACGGATTCACCGACAAGCTGTGGCGGACCCGCAAGTCACTTGTACGTCGATTCTGCAGCACGTGCAAGGTACCCTCGATGTTCCTGTGTCGACCAGAACCATTTCCCGTCGACTGGTTGCACGTGGCCTTCAATCACGGCGCCCGCTAAAAAGACTGCCATTGACCTCACAGCACAGGCTCCAACGTTTGGAATGGTGCCGGACCAGAGCGACGTGGATGGCAGAATGGCAAACCGTAGTGTTCTCAGATGAATCCCGCTTCTGTTTGTCCAGCGATAGTCATCGCATACGTGTGTGGCGTCGACGTGGAGAAAGATCGAATCCGGCAGTAACTGTGGAACGCCCCACAGCGCGACAACGTGGCATAATGGTTTGGGGCGCTATTGCATACAATTCCGTATCACCTCTAGTTCGTATTCGGGGCACTATGACGGCCCTACGATATGTAGATAATGTACTGCGGCAGGTGGCAATCCCCTACCTTCAGGGTCTGCCAAATGCAATTTTTCAACAAGATAACGCCCGGCCTCACAGTGCTCGAATCAGCCAACATGCTCTACAAGGTGTACAGATGCTTTCCTGGCCACCATACTCTCCTGACTTGTCACCAATCGAACATGTGTGGGACGTGATTGGACGCCGTTTGCAGAACCTGTCACCGTCTCGTTCAGAGGACGAACTGTGGCAGATGGTTGAAAGGGACTGGAGTGCCATCCCTCAGGACACCATCCGCAGGCTTATTGACTCCATGCCTAGACGTGTTTCTTCGTGCATCGCTGTCCGCGGTGGTCCTACTTCTTACTGAGCTGACGCCGTCCTCGATCTAAATTTTGCTTATTTATTTTGAAATAAATATCACTTATTGTTCTATGCTGTCTCTGTCTTCTTACCAAATTTCATCAATTTCTGACCACTCCTTCTTGGTGTTGCATTTTCAATGTCGAGCAGTGTATGATATAAAATATTGAATCAATACTTGTAAAAGTTGAGCGCAAGAAAAGACAGTTTCTAACACATCTTTAAGAAAGAATTCCTAGAATATGTATTTTTCATATTCAGTGGAAGTGGAATGTTTCAGTCATATTACTATGTTTAAAAGTAGCTGTTACCGATTTAGAATAAATTTCATTCTTCTAATCTAAAGCTAATATAATACCCAGAGGCAGTTTAATTAGTAAGCAAATAATTAAAACGCATTTAATGAATCTAGTTGCATTATGAAATTCTAATAATGGTGTTGGAACAGCCATTCCGATCGCTGAATCGTGATGACGTCAAGTCCATATGGATTAATTCCATACGGACTTTTGAAAAACGTAGAAAAATGACTCTCGATATGACATGGTGTAAGATATTGAATCGATACTTGTAAAAGTTGAGCGCATGAAAGGAAAGTTTCTAACATATCCTTCAAAAAGAATCCCTAGAATGTTTTTTTCATATTCAGTGGAAGTGGAATGCTTCAGTAATGTTACTATGTTTAAAAGTATCTGTTTACTGCTGTTACCAATTTATAACGAATTTCATATCTTCTGAAACTAACGGAAGACTGAGAGACAGATTAACTAGTAGGGCAGGGAATGAAAATGTATTCAGTAAATATATAACTGTTTATGAAATTTTAATAATGGTGTCAGACTAGCCAATAAAATCGTTGAAACGTGATGACGCCAGGAAATCGGGATTAATTTCGTAATAGACGTTTGAAAAACATGAACAAAAACGACTCTCGATGTGACATGGTATAACATATTTAATTAATACTTGTAGAAATTCCGCAAAAGGAAAGTTTCTAACATATTTCAAAAAGAATCCCTAGAATGTATTTTTGTATACGTAGGAAGTGAAATGTTTCAGTCATATTACTATGTTTAAAAGGACCTGTTTACTCTTGTTACCGATTTAGAATGAATTTCGTACATTCTGAAGCTGGTGGAAAGCTTAGAGACATTTTTATTAGTAAAGCAGGGAATTGGAATGCATTTATTGAATCTAACTACACTGGCGGAAAAAAAATCCCAACACCAAGAAAGACTTGTGTTAGATAAACGAAATTTGGTAGGCATGTTTACACAACTGAAAAATGACATCGATTGAAATTTCGCGTTCCGCACATTAGTGTTGCGCAGCTGGCGTCACTCAAAACATGCAAATAAGGCTTGTTTTAAAAGCGTGTTGTGAAGCTCGTGTGTATTATTTTTCCTTGAAATTTGACGAACTGAGTTCATGTTAGCTAGGAATGCCTTTAAGAAGACGAAGAAAGCCATTATCAACAGCTCACCGAGTTTGAACGAGGTCGTACAATTTGGCTACGAGAAAGTGGATTTTCATTTCGCGATATTGCAGAAAAACTTGGGTGGGAATGTTTCCACCATGCATGATTATTGGAAGCTATGGGCAAGGGATGGTACTACCTCAAGAAGATCGAGTTCCGAGCTGCCACGTGGCATGACTGAGAAGGAAGATCGCCGAATCTTGCGCACGGCTGTGGCGCATCGTACTCCATCTGTGGCTGACATTCGAGCTGAAGTTGTTACCGTCGTGACCCAAGGAATGGTAAGAAACTGTTTACTTCAAGGACAGCTCCGAGCCAGGCAGCCTGCAGCCGATATTCCATTGACTGCAAACCATTGCCTTTTCCGACGGCAGTGGTGCCACGACAGAGCTCACTGGAGGTCGGAGTGGAGATCTGTTGTAATTTTTGATGAAAACAGATTCTGCATTAGTGCCAGTGGTGGCTGTATATTGGTCAGAAGGAGGCCAGGGGACCGCCTGTATCCAAGCAGTCTACGGCCTAGACACACGAGACCCACACCTGGAGTTATGGTCTCTGGAGCAATTTCCTACGACAGCAGGGGAATTCTTGTGGTTATCCCAAACTCACTGACGGAAAATTTGTCCTCAGTCTGGTAATTTAACCAGTAGTACAGCCCTTCATGAGTAGCATTCAAGGGGGCATTTTCCAACAGGATAACGCTCGCCCTCACATCGCTGCTGTAACGCAATGTACTCTACAGAGTGCTGACATGTTACCATGACATGCAAAATCCCCAGGTATGTCTCCAATTGGTAACGTATGGGATATCATGGTACGGTACCTCGAGCATCATCCACAGTCAGCAATGACTGTCCTAGTATTGACACAACAAGTGCAACAAGCATGGAACTCCATACTACAAAGTGACATTCGGCACCTGTATGACATAATGCATGCACGCTTGCAGGCTTGCCTTCAAAATTCTGGAGGTTACACCCTCTACTAAATTAACATAATTTCACATTTGAACAGTATTTTCTTGAGCTTAAATTAGCCAGTGATCTTGTACATTTAATCAATTAAACATGTTAACTAGACAATTGCATTACCCAAATTTCATTACTCTACAGAAATTTTTTCTTGGTGTTGGGATTTTTTTTTCCGCCAGTGTATATTATAATATTCTAATTATGGTGTCGTAACATCCATTGAAATTGTTGAAAAGTATGAGTTTATAAAAAACGGAATTAATTTCAAATAGACGTTTGAGAAACGTATAAAAAATGACTCTCGGTATGACTTGGTATAAGATATTGCATTGTGAAAATTTGAGCCCACTAAAAGGAAAGTTTGTAACATATCCTTCAAAAAGAATCCCTAGAAGGTATTTTTCATATTCAGCGGAAGTGGAATGTTTCAGTCATATTACTATGTTTAAAAGGATCTGTTTACTGTTGCTACCGATTTAGAACGGATTTCGTACCTTCTGAAGCTGATGGAAAGCTGAGAGACATTTTAATTAGTAAAGCAGGGAATTAGAATGCATTTACTGATTCTAACTGTATTATGATATTCTAATAATGGTGTCGGAACATCCATGGAAATCGTTGAAAAGTATAATGACTTCGGCAAATCTGGATTAATTTCAATTGGACGTTTGTAAAACGTATATAAATGACTCTCCGTATGACTTGATATAAGATATTGAATCGATACTTGTAAAAGCTTGAGCCCTATGAAAGGAAAGTTTCTAACATATCCTTCAAAAGAATCCCTAGAATGTATTTTTCATATTCAGCGTAAGTGGAATGTTTCAGTCATATTACTTTGTTGAAAGGGTCGGTTTACTCTTGCTACCGATTTTCTGAAGCAAGGGGAATGCCGAGAGACAGTTTAATTAGTAATGCAGGGAATTAAAAGGCAATAAATGAATTTAGATGTGCTATGAAATTCTAATGATGATGTTGGAGTAGCCAATGACATAGTTGAAACTTGATGACATCGGAAAATGGGGTTTAATTTCACAATGGACGTTTAAAATTTCAAGCAAAGGTTAAATCAGAGGTAATGCTTTACAATAGATTGAAATTTGATTTATTTTTGTGTTCTTATGCAAATTTGATGCACAATATTTTTGAATTTATTACTATTATGTTTAATTTCACAAATGAATTTGAAATTAGATTAAATGCCCATTGGAGGGAGATAGTTTGATACTTGATACAGGTTTAATCGTTAAACTGTGGGCACATATCTCTTCATTCTGGCAACTTTGTCAATTCCGCAAAAAATATTTTCTAGAATATATTGTTATTATTAGTATTATTGAATACTATTGAGTAGGGATGCAACGATAAGCAAAGTGGCCGATTACCGATTACCGATTGATCGACTGTTGATAATCGGCCGAGTAATCGGCTGAGCCAATTAATGATAAGGATGATCGTTTTTCTGCTACCAATTTTGCCATCACTGTTTTTTCTCTCTTATACAATTCCAATATAAGAAATAGTAATATATTTCTAAGAGAAGATTTTTTTCCATTTTCCTAGTTTTCACAAAATAATTTCAATACCTAATCAAATTTCTTGGAACCAATTTTCATATTACTTCGGTAATATTATTAATAAATTGTTAGGTATATTAATTAGACATACAAATTTACAAAAAAGGTGGAGGTGGAATCTGTGGTGAGCACTCCAATTTAGGAGTACTTTTAATTCATATTTTTGATAACTAGTAGCAATTCAATACTCATATAAATACATCATACTTTGAAAATTAGAGGTACTTTAGGAGTATTAAAAACATTTAGAGAAGTATTAAAAGCACTGTGCTAAGGAGAAAACTATCGCCACATCAAAAATGTTTATTCAAACTAGGAGAATCTCTATATATTAAAAAAAGTTAGCTTAAAGATATTGTAAAAGGATGTTTGTGGCTAGCCTGCGTCCAGGCAACGTCTAGCACCTACAGACTTAAAACTTGGTACAAAATTAATTAAACCCCGTAAATTTGCACCTCATCTCCATTTTTCTTAATTTCGAATTAGTTTTTTTTTTAATTAATTTTTTAAGCATGAATTTCACATACTTCACCAAATTAGGGGACAAAAAATCCCCTCATCCCCTAATATTGCATATCGTTGGAAGGAGATTTTTTTCTGAAAAAAAATATTTTTGTTTCATTTCTCTCCGTTAATTACAACAGGACATAGAACAGGACATGGTGACTCTAATTTAGCCATTTTTCAAGGCTCACCTCGAACAAAATTAGATTACATTCAACCAAACGGCTCCAAAACTTTTTCCACAAGGTCGTGTTCGACAAACAAAACCTATGACACTTCGTTTTGTTTATTGCTCGTCTTAATTTAACAAAATATATACACGATTGCTTTTATCGCATATATTTTCTTTATTTTTTTTAACGTTTAAGAAAGGTTGTTATTATTCTTACGGCACTTTATTTGGTTACGTGATTTCATATGAATTACATTGCGCGTTTGAGTTATTTTTTTTTTCTGCGAGGGAAAGGAACTGGATTTTCTGTTTGGGCTATACATTTTTCTATGTTTTTTAATTATTTACATATTATTTTCATGTTTTATATCAGGATGGGGTCTGATTTTTTTTATTTGGCGAATTATTTTAAATTGTAAAAAAACGGTTTCTGCGCTTTTAAAGGGTATGTGAGCATTTCAGTTAAAGAAAATGATTATTTTGCATCAACATGGGGGAGTGGATATTATTTTCTTTTTTTAGCGAGGACGCTGTATTCGGTGGCATATAGTCGATTTGACTCCCAACCACCAGAAGCAGGTTGGTGATCGAGCCGCTGAAGGCGTTGAAGTTGTCGCCGCAGAAGATGAACGGGAGTTGGTGAGTGAAGCGAGCAGGGGGCGGAGCCCCCTAGTTAATTAAAAAAAAACTTTATATTTATCAGCAGTGAGGATTTTTATTACTGTTAATAAAATTGTTCATCACAGTTTCTTAGTGAAAGTAAACCTTAAAGAATAACATTTGAAAAATATTTTTCCAGCCGATCAATCGGCCCGATTTTGACGATTATTAGTAATTGGCAAAGTGGCCGATTATGGCCGAATAATCGGTGCATCCATCTTTGAGTCAACATTTGACAGGTCATAATGATGTAGTGACGACGGCCCAGGTAAGCTTCGAATTTTGACGGATTTGTACGGTTTGCGGTGCGCTAAGTCTATTTTTACAATATTTGGAAAATGACTGTCTGTTTATGCGTGTGTATCTGAGTGTGTGACCGATTTTTTGAGGGGGCTCTACGAATTTGTTTTAGAACCTGCATAGATGTAATCAACTTCCCCTAAAAGTTTCTCTCAGCACCTTGGAGGCACACTGTATAGCTTAGTAGAGTTTAGAGTTAACATAATGAAAGCAGAAAGTGAGAACGATGTGATTAAAGTTTTTTTGAAAAAAAAATAGATCTTGTAACAATAGAGTTTAACTAATATATCTACACATAAATTTTCCCTCATTTTTAAGCAAAACGGATTTACGGTTATATTGACTTGGATTTTTACATCTCCGCTTGTTTTTGACAAAACTATCAAAATAAGTAGTACATTGTTACAAGCTCAAAATGTGGGCATTCAATAAACTATTGTTCAAATCAAACTTTACGACCGGTACCCCCAAACAAAAGGCTGCCGTACAAAAGCATATCTACACAGCACAGCGACAAATTTAATCATACCTTAATTTAGTATAAGCTTATTACTATTCGAAACTAGATATTCTTCCAATCAGGATAAATCCAGGGGGAAGACAAAAGGATAACTTATTCCTTTGAATCTTAAATAGCCTTCTTTCAGCAATCAAAACCTCCAGCCACCTACCTGCGCGCATTGTTAGGAAAGTAGTTTAGTATCAGGCGCAAAGTAATTACTGAAGATATCTTCTCTCTATTTCCATTATTAAGCGAACCCTTTTGGCAGACACAAGATAAATAGAAGTGTGTGAGGGTAATGAGAAGGGGCTTTGTCTCGGTTCGGCTGTAATGACGGGAAGCGAAATGTTTCTGTATTTGCCCAATTAAGAGAGATCTTTTCTTGACAATAAATACGCATTTTCTATCAAATGCTGAGATGAGAAATATTACGGAAAAGTAACGAGGTTATGTTGTTAATTTAATTTTAGTTTTATTTAGTTTCATGATAATTACATAGTGTCAAGTTTAAAGTTACTTTTGGCACAGTGATGTTTCCTTAAAACATTGAGTTAGACTCAGGCTCGTCATTTAGGGAGGTCAGACGAGGGTCGATTGCAGACACCTTGATTTTAAGAAATCAGTACATTTGCAAATAAGTGGTTTTTGCTGGTTTTTGGTATACTTTTCATTGATTAAACACCTAATGTCAGGCCCGTCATTTAGGGGGCGTCAATAACTCCCCCCTGGCTTTGAGAAATCAATGTATTTACATATAAGTGGGCGTGGTTTTTTATGTTTCCCGATTAAATTGCATTATGTTTAGACCTTTTGCCCCCGCCCCCCCCTGGAAAAACTTCAAATCACGGCCCTGCCTATTGTAACCCCCCCCCCCCAGAGAAACTCTAAAAGACGGGTCTGGTTAGCCTTTTTAATTTGAAAATTTTTGAAAATTTAAGTATGGATCAAAAAGATAAAATCATCCGTTGCTGAAAACTTTAAAAGCCCGTTTACATTGACAAAAATTTCGTCTCATAGCAGGTACTATTAATATACCATGAGATTTTTTTTTTAAAGCAAAACAAGCTGGTCGCTGTAGTCAAAAGTTTTGACTTGATTCGTATCAGAAGCAAAACGGAATGGCTCAGAAGAGGTGATAAACAAATGCAAATTACAATAAAAACTTGTAATTGAAAATTCGTGCATCTTACAATAAGCCGGGCATTGTATTTTCTTTGTAAACAAGTTTTTAAATGAGCAAAATCCTAGTTTTTTGAAGGAAGCATTTTTCCCAATAAAATGTTGCCTGACTACAGCATATTTCCATCCTTTTATCATCTATACTCAATCATTAGTTTTAGTGAACTAATGTTTATAAAAATAAAATTTACGTTTTGGAAAACTAAAATCCACTAACTTGTATCCCCTGCTCTAGGCTCAATTTAACGTCGAGTCTAATTTGTGAAACGCAAACTGTACTACTCTAGCATACTACTTTTACTTGAGCTTTCGTTTTACAATGATTGGAAGGGGAAAATGCATACTAGGGATGTACCGATTAATCGGCAATACCGAATAATCGGCCATAATCGACCAATGTGCCGATTAATAATCGGACAAATTTTGCCGATTAATCGGCAGGAAAAAATATTAAATATTTTTTTAAAGTATACCCTCACCTAGAAACTATGAAAAATAATTTTATTTACAGTAAATAAATGTAATTTTCTGCAATCCATGCAGTATAAAAGTGACCAAATTAAAATCAAAGCAAATAGTTTATACAATGCGTAAAACTGAATGGAATAGCAAAAGAATATCAGCATGCTAATATTCAAATGATATTATTAGGAATAATTAGATTCCTGAACTTTTTAATTGGAAGAGGAAAACATGAGTAATTCATTTCATCTATAAGCAGTCCAATTTTGCCGATCAGTCGGTGGAAAAATGGTTAAAAAAATTACTTTAAGTATGCCCTGAACAAGAAACTACGATTAATAAATTTATAAATAAGAAAAAAATAATTTGGTGCTAGCATAAATGTAACTAGTAGTATGAAAGTGTAATGAGTAAAAACAAAACAAAGAATTTAAAGAATGAAATTAAAATATATATATTTTTTTCAGTTGATATAAATGTACTAGCTGCCAGGGCAGCTAGATTAGCTTCCTGCGGCATGTTGATGCATAACGTCACCCTTCTCTAACTTTTACCTCATTCTGAAGTTATATTATTTGATATAATTTAATGTTCATTCGATTTCAAGACATAACCACGCACGTGGCCCGGCATTGCACGGGCACTTCGTGCCCTGAAAGTAGTGAGGGAAAATTTCAAGAAACTACTCCCCGCCAAGGCGGCTCGCTAACAGGCGCTTAACGCCTTTACTTTTTTCCTATATAAAAAATCATTCGAATTATTGAGATGCTTCACGCCTTCAAGATGGTGAGGAAAGTTTCAGTAAGTTCAGCTTGCTCAAAGGAAAGAAGCAGATATAGATACTCAGTTTTTAATATAAGTAGATGGCTTTTCAACAAATAAATGTTTCAAAATATTACCAGTAGCTAGCGATAAAAATTCTACGTAAGTGGCCCGCTTATGAGTTTCGTGTTTGATTTAGTTAAGCTTTCATTCAAAATTCTCATAATCATTGTTATCACTGTTTCATAGCAACAACGGTTTGCAAGAATGGATTTCATATTTAATCATTTATTAGGCTTAATCGCTTTAAAATTGACTACTTATTAATTGATATCTTCGCTAATTAAAATCGTATAATTATATCAATTGAAACTAATGAAGCCTGAAAAATTACCTATCTATCGGTACCTGGTTCGACTTTCAGTTCATTGGCGTTCAGGAGAAAGAAGCGTGACATAGATAGATAGTTAGAAAGAAAGATAGAAAGAAAGAAAGAAAGATACTCGGTTTTTAATATAAGTAGATTTCTAAATTATTTTTCCTATTTTAAATAAATTTACACACATTGACAATGTTTAAACGTTTTTCATGTATCGATACTTTTCTCCTTAGCTTAGTGCTTTAAGATAGCCTCGAATTTTCGAAGAATAAAAGTATTGATGTAAATGTCGACCTATAACTAAAAATAAATTTAAATTAAAAACGCTCCTAAATTAGAATGCTCACCACAGCCTCCCCTTGTTTTCTTCCCCAGAACAGTGTGTTAATGAAGTTTTATTACCAATAATTTGAAAATTAGTCCAAAGAAATTTAATAACATTTTGAAATTATTTTGCGACTATTACGAAAATGGAAAAATATAAATCTCCTCTCAGAAATAAATTAGTAACTATTTCTGAAATTAGAATTGTAAAAGAAAAAAATGTTAGAAAAATTTGTAATATCGAATCGTGATCATTAATCTACTCCGGCCAAATAATCGGCCGATTATTATCAGCTGGTTAATCGGTAATCGGTAATCGACCAATTTGCTTATCAGTGCATCATTACATACAACCATTAAATGTTTAAAATAAATCATTATTTACTTTGGGGGGGGGGCAGCTATGCATTTTAATAGAGCTTTAAAATAAATGAATTACAAATGTAATAAACATTTGTACAAAAACTGAGCTACGCATTATTTTTGAATACATAAAAAAGTCAATAAAAACTGTCAATTAGATATCACCGAGTTGGTCCAAATAGTTTTTTATCGAAATACTACCCACAAAAATCTCCCGAGATTCAGGTAAATATTTTTAAAAAAAGGGTGATCTTCAAACCTACTGCTGGATGCGTTTTAGTCTGAAAAAGAATATGAACTGTGGATTACTTATAACTTGGAATCGTTTAAATTAAAAAGGTTTGCCATGAAAAGCTTAGCTTCTAATAATATTTTTTATCCCGTTACTTAAAACGTTTATTGCTTCACGTAGTTATTATTTGAACGTAATCCTCCATTTACTTGTTTCAGGAAACTATATGTCATAGATTATTCCTTTTTTAAGAAGTTTCATTTATTTATTTATTCTTTAAAGGTAATCTCACTATTAAAAATGATGCATGAATAAAATATGTGCTCCTTTTTTACGACACTTTTGCAAGAAACCCAAAACCTTTGTTGTTGATTGAATTAAAAAGACTATTTTGTCTCTCAATTTGCATTTCAAAGATATTCCGGCATTCAATGAATCTTAGTTGGTGTTCTGTTAGCTATTTGACGAAATTTAAAACATTTACTTTTGAACTGAGAAAAATAAATGATACAAATAATGTTACTAACTCTCAATATTGAAAAAACGTTGCCTACACATTTTTAGGTTTACAATGAACTATATTTTTTATCTGTTGAAAGTTTTAAATTAAAGAAAAGTATGCTGCCAAGACCGCTACGCATTTAAAAATAGCTTTCCTATTAAACCTGAAATTCATTTATACCATATAGTTCGTAATTTTGCTGCTTGCAATCGTCGTGTTTTTTATTTAATAAGTGTAGATATCTAGTTTTCTATATGAAATAGTGAAAACTAAAGATTAATTACTTATTAGAACTAAATTAGTTAATTAACGTCCCTTGTTCCGGTAATAGTACAGACTTTGAAATGGTTATGTTACATTGCATAGCACATTGATAATATTTGCATTTATCTCAATAAATAAGAAAGCCAACCTGATTTTTAACAGAATTTAATTGAATGATTTATAATGACAAAAATACATTTTAGTCGATTTTATTTGCAGCTAGATTTGATGAATGCAATTGTCTATATCCAATTATAAACTTCATACTAGCTTCGGAATTATTTCTTCAATTAAACCCTAGCAGCATTATATCATCGGCCGATGATCGGCCATTCATCGAAACCCGATGAAATTCTCATCGGCCGATAATCGGATTCGATGAGTTCTCATCGGGAATTGCTCCAATACGTCTCATTGGCCAAACAGAATCCGAGCAGCAAAATCCGATGAGCTTTGCTCGAAATACGATGAGATTTGGAGCAATTTAGAAGCAGTGCAGTCCCGTGTCAATGAATTTAGAATCAATTTTGGATGCTTGGCTTATTTTCATCGGGAAAGTTGATCGGAAGGATATCGCTTTCCGATGAAAAGTAGCTCATCGAAAACCGTGCTCAGTTACTGATCGGAACGATGTCATCGTGCGTTACGGGATCAGTTTACGACGAGTTCCCTGATCGGCCGAGCAAAATCCGATGAGTTGATGCTACTTTGGAAAACATTTAACAGTGCATTTTTTAACGTAATTTACTAATTATTTTCACAGTAATTTTGTTGTTAGGCTTTAACATAATTGAAGGAATCTGTATACCGACATCAAACATTAAAATTAGTTTACAATATTGAACTGAATTTATTAGAGTTATTTATTGCAATTAACTATTATTTTAAACAAATATTATTTTTGTGTTATCAGAGAACTAAAACAATATTGTCTAGGCAATTAACTTGTGGGGAAATAAACATTAAAAATTAGGATAACTTACTCTTTTGACCTGTAATTGCATTTGTTTTAATAATGTATCTTCTCTTCCTTAGTTACTTTCTACAAATAATGTAATAAAATTTAAGCAAGATAACAATCTGGAAGCTGATAAGGTTATCAAAAGTTAGGTATGAGATAGGTATCAAAAGTTAAGTATGAGTTAGGTATCAAAAGTAAAATAAAAAGCATTTGGAATAAGAAAAATAAAAGTATCAAAAGGAAAATAAGGAAAATAAAAATATCAAAATAAAAATTTAAGAAATATCAAAATGAGTTCATCATAAATCTGATAATCTTGCCATCCCCCTCCCATTACCTGAAATGTTATTGCAGTATCTTTCCCGTTTTTTTTACGACAATTATTTCTTTAATATTCAAACCTTATTTTTAAATGCATGATAATATAAAAAACCTATCAAAATTAAACAAGCAGGGAATCCATATGTAATTTTAAATGTAAAAATAAATAAATAAATAAATGCAAATGTGATACTCAAAATTAAAGTTAATTTGTAGCCCGATGCTCTAAATGTTGGCAACAATTCTCATAAAACGCTCGAAAACTCCAATCGGATAACAGAATTATTGGGATTGGACATTGGTGAAAGTATCCTTGAAGCAATTAGCGAACTAGAAGAGAATTGGAGAATCCATAAAGTCAACGGCTCTGTTGCCTAGCAACGATGTTTTCCATTACCCAGGGGAGTTAACTACGTTAGAAAAGAGCCAGAACTTTAACTGCACATTTTTTTCAGACAAGATCTCGAAAACGTGTTCCTGAAAAATGTCAAAAATTAGCTGCTAAAGATAATTTGTTTGTTGAAATTAATTCTTCCGCTTAAGCATCATCTCTTTAATTGCTACAGTATAGAAGATTATCTAAATAATAAACTATTTTTTTAATGAATGTATGATTCAAACAATACTTTCAAATAAGTAATACAAAAATATTATTGGTGCAATTCATGCTGTTTTGATGATAAGTTTAGACAAGTCAGAAATTTAGCAAATCATTTGTAATGAAAATAACAGATATTTTACTCACAAATTTTCCCACATATATCAAATGGTGCTCCTCCAAAAACGCATTATGTTAACTATTAAGCCTTTTGAAGTTTAAAAGAAATCTTTATACAGCTATGCTGATCCTAATAGAAGAACTGAAAGTAAAACTCAGAGTTTTATTATGCAATGAGGTACCACCCATAAGCCAGGGTTAAGGCAGAACTGAAGCAAATACACACCCCACAGCTCGATCATGACATCCTACACTGTTAAAAATTCAGGAAGCTTTTATGGTAAATGTTACTGTAAAATGTAGCGTTTACCGTACATAATTTTTTTACAGTGAATTGTACCGATAAAAAAATTGCGATTGCAGCGCCAATTGGTCACTACGTGACTAACTGTGAGATGCAGATGACACCCTATTTTCGCTCTCCTGATGTATCTCATCTGTAATAAAGCAGCGTTTAAAAATTGGATCCCGGGTTCGATCTTTGTCGTTCGTATCTTGCGCTTTTTAATTCTCGTTTTCTCTTTCGTAATATTTTACAGTGAAAAAATATTTTACGGTTAAATTTACTGGCAACATGGATGCCAGTAACTTTAACCGTAAAATTTCAGGAAAATCTTTAACAGTGTACGGTCCACGGTCCTGCGGTCTCAGTATGACATGATCGAGCTGTGGGTGTATTTGCTTCAGAATTTCATGTTTGATCTGTGAGAAGGCAACCTTTATTAATGAGGGGAAGTATGATAAATATTTGCTTATATGATTGCATGGAAACTTTGTTTCAGATAAAATTGTCTGGTTGCCTTAATACCAAAGCAGTTACTCACAGAATCCGTTATACGAGTGCGGAAAAAAAAGACAAGTAATTTTTCATAAACGTTTATTGAAAATAAATAAATTAGCAAAGCACAGCAAATACTTATAAATGTAAAAAATCTGTTTGGTTTCTATGTGACTTCATTTTGGAGCGATTCTGAGCCTCATACCACTTACTGAAAGTTTCAGCTGTGGACCACAGGTCTTTTATAACTTGATAATCATATTTCCACCGCAGCTAAAGCTCCTAACTACTGAGCGGTTTAGAGCCGACTGTGGAATCCAAAATAGGAAATACATTGTAAACGTAGCATTGAGATCTTTTGAGAATGGTGTTCGCTCTACAGATGATATTATGTCAGGAAACTGTGATTTGCAACTCTTACATCTGTTGGGCAATATGAGCTGGTAGGGAGTCGGATTGAAACGTCCAATATACATTGTCGAAGTGCTTTTTGGATCAAGGATGAACAAAAGTTTTCAAACTGTCGAGTTGAGTTTTTTTTTTTTTTCAATTAAATGTTCTGAAAAATCTGAGATTTATTTTTCTGAGGCTGCAAATTTCGCCACAGACTAAAACTTACTTAGATTTTAGCAGTGTTCATCATTTACTGAGGTTCTTGGACTATCTAATG
Organism: Uloborus plumipes; assembly: GCA_038373865.1. Taxonomy (NCBI): domain Eukaryota; kingdom Metazoa; phylum Arthropoda; class Arachnida; order Araneae; family Uloboridae; genus Uloborus; species Uloborus plumipes. The sequence goes on from JAXGGA010004836.1 coordinate 75,370, forward strand.
ACTAAACCCTATCGGCTTTGGGGGTTATGAGCTGACAGAATGGTAAAGAGCAAGTTCGACATCCTTGTAAACTTATAGATGCGTCTATTTCTGCAGGTTAACTGAATGTTAGTTTTTCCCTCTCATCGGAGGTCCCACAGTAAGTGTATATACAAGTTGCAATGTTTGAGAATGATTTGTAGAATAGATATCTTGATCTTTAGAATAGTTTAGTGCTTGTCTGGGATCAACTATTTGAAGTCTGGGATCAACTTGTTTGGGATCAACTATAAGAACAATGGTTAAAACATTGAAAAATAGATGAGAGTGAAAATATTTTATCATTTCACTTTGACGAGCTATTTCACATTTCTCCACAGTCCTCTGAGTTGAAAATTTTCAAATGGAAAATAGTACTTATACGGGGTGTTCCTTTTAAACTTGCATGGACTTTTTTTTTGAAACATTCGTGCTAGATGCATACTTACAATTGCAAAAATGCTCTAAATGAGATGTTGAGTTACTATGTTAAAAGTTTGAAGCGAAAATAAGAATAGTCAAACAAAGCAAACTCTCACTTTTCATACGGACTCCAGGTCCCCTATCTTATAGTTTGGGAAATCAAGAGCATAGAAAACAGTTCGAACAGGAAAAGTTTGACATCAGTACGACCAATATTCAACGAGATATGAAACGCAGCGTTTTGTGACTTACACCACTTTACACTCACTGTCTTAGATTTGGGACAAATATAACCACTAATAACAGTAGTACATTTGCTTCAGTAGAATGACAATCAGCCATTCTACTGAAACGGTGATACGTTCCAATCTCCTTTTCTGCACAAAGAGCTGAAAACTTTCAGCTCGAAAACCTCTTCGAGTTTTACATGCAAATGTAAAGTCTTGGTGGAGTGAAGAACTTAAAATTCTTAAAAATAAAGTAAGAGCTTGTAGACGTAGGTTTCAACGTCAATCTCAGCCTGATCAAAAAGCAAACTTTCGTACCATATACAATAAGCACCTTTCAATACACAAGAAAACTATCCGAAAAACTCGTAGGGACTCCTGGAAAAAGTTTTGTAATAACATGACAACAGCTTATGCAAAACCGTACAAAATAGCTTTCAAGACAATTGTTTTACCATCAATTCTGCAAGAGCAAATGGGATTTAATGACTCGGAAGAAACGTTTGAAGTCTCTTTTGAATCATTTCTTCCCTCCGTCATCAGATGATATAAGAGTCAACGATCGATCACTCACTTTACCAGAGTCAGCAATGTTCACATCGCAGGAAGTGCAAATTGTTATGAATCAACTCCCAAAAAATAAAGCTCCTGGATATGACGGCTTGGATGGCTACATTTGGAGTTATGTTCATTCTGTGTTTCCTCATCTTTTGATCAATTTTTGCAATACCTGTCTTCAGTTACGATATTTTCCTAAACCTCTGAAACGAGGAGTACTTCTTCTTTTTCATAAACACGGCAAACCACTTAATTGTTTTTCATCATATAGACCAATCACCTTACTTCCTGTTTTGTCAAAAATCCTAGAAAAGCCAATTCTAAACAGACTGCAACATCATCTTCAAAGCTCAAATCTCAATAGTCCTCACCAGTTTGGATTCACATCAGGTTGTTCCACGGAGCATGCCCTACAAAGTCTTTTTGATAAAATTTACAACAGCACAAATAATGACAAACTTACCCTTTTGATCTCAATTGATGTAATAGGAGCCTTTGACAATATAACATGGAACTCAATATTGCAGCAACTTCTTCGCTCAAAATGCGAAAGCGGGGTATATGGATTATACAAAAGTTTTTTATCAGAGAGAACTATCACAATCATTTCGGGATCCACTTTGGTAAATACAAACCCATCCAAAGGATGCCCGCAAGGATCTTGTAGTGGTCCAGAGCTCTGGAATCTTGTTCTAGCACCTCTACTTGACATTTCGTGGCCAGAAAACGTCAAAATACAAGCATTTGCAGACGACATCATCTTTGTGGTTTCAGCCTCAACTCGGAATGCACTTGAGTCCTCAGCCAATGAAGCACTTAGAGTACTGCAAAACTGGCTCCAAGAAAATAAATTACAAGCCTGTTCTGAAAAAACCAAAGCCCTTTTTCTTTCCAAACCCAGAAATTATGTTCGACAGCCAATCTTAAGGTTTGGTGACAATTTTATTAAAAGATACAAAGAAATAGATTATCTTGGAGTCAGGCTGAACAAAAATCTTAACTGTACAGCACATTTGGAAAAAATTCATAAGAAATCTATTCATCTTCTTAGTAAGCTGCAATGCATCTCTGAAAAATCTTGGGGAGCTAATATCCAACTACGCAGATTATTATATAAAACAGTGATAGAACCTTCAATTCTTTACGCAGCTGCAGTATGGGCCCCATTTTTAAAGCAGAAAGACCTGAAGAAATTAGCTACCATTCAACGCCATTTCCTTCTTGTTGTTTTGGGAGCATATAAAACATCAGCTCATACCACCTTACATGTCCTTGCGGGAATTCCCCCTATTGCTCTTACAGTTAATCTAAAATCAACTTTAGGAAATGTCTTCATAAGGAAAACTACAGCAGAAGTATCCCTTAATAATGTCAATTCATCCAATGACTTTGAAGCAGCAAGCCAAAAATGGACTGAACATCCTTTAATACAGTGCGCTACTCCGAATATTAGTTTGGAAGAGCCGAATATTTTATCACTGCACACTGGGATTTTCACGGATGGATCGAAAATATGTGATGGAACCGGCTCAGCATTTACTCACATCTCCAACAATAGGGTTGTCTACGATTGGTCAGCCAAACTTACAGCGTATAATTCAGTATTTCAAGCGGAGCTTTTTTCAATCTTTCACGCTTTACTTTATATTGCATCAGAAAACATTACCTTCAACACTACAATCTTCTCTGATAGTTTATCTTCGCTTAAAGCAATCAAAGACCCAATGCATTCTTCAAAGTTAGTCAGAGACATTCAATCCCTCTGCAGAGAACATCCAAACATAAATCTATCCTGGGTTAGAGCCCATAAGGGACACTTTGGCAATGAACGAGCCGACTTTTTAGCTAAAACTGCAGCAATGAACCCAGCGCATTCATTAGTATTCAAAATTCCTCTACCAAAATCTTTCCTCAAACATCACCTTTGGTCTAATCTTCTTCAAAATTGGCAGGAAATCTGGGACACTGCAGAAACCGGTCGGAGAGTTCACGAAATCCTACCAAAAGTCAAGCTAAAACCACGATGCAAACATCCTATGGAAGTACAATTTCTCAGTGCACATGGTCCATTTCCTTCATATCTGCACAGATTCAAAATAATAAGCTCACCATTATGTGTTTGCAGCCAACTTGGAACTCCTGAACATTACGTATTCAATTGTCCATTAACTAGCTCTTTCCACTGCATATATAATTCCAACCTTCCTGTATCCAAAAATATAGCTCATATTCTTCATCATCCAGCTACTCGCAAGAATATTCATAAAATAATGTTTTTACTCAGCACTCAAATAGAAGACTTCAAATATCCCGCCTAAAAACTTCAAATGTTATATTTTTGTCTTTTTCTGTAAATATCAAAATTGTTTTTCCTTTTATTATTATTTTTTCCATGTAATTTGTTTTGTTCATTCCTCCCAGCCACCACATCCGGTTAAACCCTCATCAGGGTAGGTACGGTGGTGACAAGTGTGGTTTAAATAAATAAATAAATGCATGCAAATGTGTCAAACTTTTTGTGTTGGAATTATTTTTCGATGGAAATTGTTTTCCTAATCGAAAGGTGGAGAACCTAAAATCCGTGTAAAATGTTAGATTTCGTATTTTTCGACATTTTTTTTTTGTTTGTTTGCTTCAAACTTCCCACATCTTAACTCTGCACTTCATTTTTAGCATTGATGCAATTAGAATTATGTATCCGGGAGGAACGGTTGCGAAAATAAAGGTCTTTCAGATTTAAAGAGAACACTATACAGGGTGTCCACTCCAATCGTTGACCAATAGCTAATTTCTAAACCGTTAGAGATAAGCATATAGTTTATTTAGGAAAAAATCTCCAAATTACGAAAGGAATTTTGGGTATATTCAATGTTTTTCAAAAAATCAAATTTTGAAAGAGTTACGAAATTTAAATTTTTATACAGCCCCCCAGTCCTATCAATCATATTTAGTAAAACATTCTTGACACTGTAATGTTTAAAACAAAAAAAAAATCACTCTTTTACTACAAAAATTGACCGAGTTATGACGTTTTGAAAAATCAAGATTTTGCATTATTTCATGACGTCATCGAGAGATCGCTTAAGGGGCCGTATGCGAAATCCTTCAAAATCTTGATTTTTCAAAACGTCATAACTCGGTCAATTTTTGTGGTAGAAGAGTGATTTTTTTTTTGTTTTAAACGTTACAGTGTCGAAAATGTTTTACTAAATATGATTGATAGGACTGGGGGGCTGTATAAAAATTTAAATTTCGTAACTCTTTCAAAATTTGATTTTTTGAAAAACATTGAATAGACCCAAAATTCCTTTCGTAATTTGGAGATTTTTTCCTAAATAAACTGTATGCTTATCTCTAACGGTTTAGAAATTAGCTATTGGTCCACGATTGGAGTGGACACCCTGTATATAGACAAGCGTCAGCTCCCAGTTTGAAAGTTGCGGGTAAGGGATTGGACAAAAGACCGTGAAGTCACAGAAAGTTTACTGCAGATATTCTGAAAATGTCTGCACAAAATCTAAAGACTTTATAAGATTCAAATCTAAATTCATCAAATTAACATAATTTCTTAAGACATATTAAGATTTAAAATAGTGAAAACTTGAAAATTAAAATGATTAGAAATAAACTGTTCTGAAAAAATGATTGCATTACTATGTTAATGTTCCGTTCTGAAGTGAAAAGAGTAAATGAAGATTTAAACGGGTAAGAAAACTAATACCATAATATCCTTAAACAGATTTTTAATGTACTGAAACCGTGCCCGCAAAAAACGTCCTTATTTTTATGACATGATAAGCTTTTTCTACAGGAAATTGCAGCAATCTTAAGATTAACTGCTGCCAAAATACGGAAGCTAGAACAAGCTCATTTTATTTTATAAGTCTGGGAAACTCTTTATTGCAGTGTTTCATTTGTTTTATGTCCCAGGCGGTTATAGTTTAAAATAAACCAGAAAAAATTTAAATGGATAAAAACTCCTAAATCGCTTGGAGGCATACGGGAAGCCCATTACCTCTTTATCGTCCAATCACAGTAAAGCAAATGATAATGGAAAAGTGTGATGATAATGGAGACATTACGCGGCGGGCTGTGCTCAGATATCGTAATCGTAATCGATTCTGACCAGCTTGTTACCATTAATAGGTATGATCGATCCAAGGCAAACGATGAAACAAATTATCGTTCTTGTTAATGGTGCAAAGAACGTGTTTAAATGAAATCAAAATATGTTTTTAAAAAATATTTTACGCACTTTCTTATCAGAAAAATAACTTTACGTCAATATTACCAAAATATTATCAGTGAAATGTTTTAGAGACTTGCTGTTATTAAATATATTTTTGTTGCATTAGTTCTTCTTTTAGAAAAACAACTTTGAAAGTTTTTGCTTTCGTTGATAAGCAAATATTTGAATGAAAAAAAATATATAAGTTACGTTTATATCAGAGTAAAAACATTGAATAACAATTAAAATCATGTATTAACCCTTAACTTCCCCCTGTTGCATTTCTACAACATATGATTTATTTTAATTTAAAAGACTCAATTTTTTTTAATTACCTACAAATCACTTATCTGAGGAAAAAAAAGATTACTGCAGCGAAATACATGCTAATTTCGTCACTAGTTGACAGCACATTTTCCCTAGAAATCCCAATAATTATAAAAACATTTGATGCCTCAAGAACTGTGTCTTTTCTATGGAAAAAAATCCCTTCTAGTTTATACTTCCTCTTGTTTATTGACGAAATAAATTACCAGGTAAGAAATTTAAACAGTTTACGTTCATTTAAAAGTAAATTTAATTTTCTATGGGAAAAAGTTTTTAAGAAATTTGATTTTACTTTTACATTGTCGCAAACAAAAAAATGATTGAAAGTCATTTTAAAACTGCTTATTTAAAAAAAAAATATTTCTCCTCTTTATTATTACTTGAGAACTAGCTGATACAATTTTTTCATCAAAATTAAAAAAAATGCGAAGTTAAGGGTTAAATCAGTGCGGCGTTGTAGACATTACATGGCCAGTCGTGTTCCTGTTTATACTGAATTAATTAATATTGGCTTTACACCAATTGCGAATGCCACAGATTTATGCATTTCTTTCTTTTTGATATAGATGTGTAGTCGCTACCATTTTTGTTGTTCTAGTTGTAATAAACTGCCGAGATTTTATAATATTAGGTCTTTCATAAATTTCTTTTGACTACGCTTAACCCTATGGGCAAAGTAGGAACTGCTGATGTGTCCTAAAAGCATGTGTGAGCTGTTTCTTAGGTTTACGTGTAACTGATCTTGTTTTAATGTAAATTTCATTTCTTCGTGGTTCACTGCAGTTTACTAGTGAAAGAAAGTCATCAATTATTCTAGAATGTCTAATTTGTGGGTGAAAAATACTGCTTACGGTACCATCTACTCTTCCTGTTACTAGATTAAGGATTTAAATTTTCCGAAAATTTTGCGACTATGGGGGGGGGGGGAGTTTTTCTTTTTTTTTTTTTATTTCATTTTTTTTTTTTTTTTGAAAGAAATAGAAAAATTGTTTTTTACCAATTAAAATGTAGTTTAATCGTTATGTTATCTTATTAAACTTATACTAAATATTTAAAAATGCACGCAGTCTGTATAGTTTTTCCTTCTTAGAAATATGCATAGCATGTTCACTATTAAAAAAGTCTTTTTGTTTAATAATTTCCAGCAAATTTCCAAGTCCAAAACATCAAAAATTATCTAATCTAGTCCAATCAAATTTCTTGTGCCAGTAAACCTAAAGGAACCAACCAACCAACCAATCAAATTTATTGGTTAGTTTTGAGAATAGTAAGATTTTTTAAAAATCAAAACTAACTATTTTAAATTTTTATTTATTTATTTTCTTTATAAGTCACGAGGTCTCTATAGAAGGTGATTTTATGGGTTTTTAATTTTTTTCTGAATAAAACTCTTCAGTTGAACAGTGAGAAATGCATACTCATTTGCGGAGGACGTCAGATTAAGAATGGAAGAACATCTAATCAGCTATAAAACTTTTGTCCGAGACACTAATAGCTTTTTTATGCATCATTATCATCCTTGTATTAGTGCATACTTCAGACAGCATTGTTTCGTATTATTCTAAAATTCTGCATTATATATATGCATTTTTTTAACATAAACATACATAGTATAAATAGTAATCTGTTTTACTCTAACGGAGGATTAATATTCATCTGAGAGCCTAATAGGCCGTTTCGACCCCCTCTCTACCCCCTACTTATTTCCTTTCATCTTCGTCAGAATTATGGTAAAAGCTCACATAAGCTCTGTATATATTTGGAAAGTTTCACATATTTGGCAAATACATACCTTTCTGTCTCCCTATATTAAAATGTAGTTTAACCCATTTATGCCTAGTAGCCTAAAAACGGGACGCTTGTTATTATTCAACCGCGACGAGATGGCCGGTGTCAATCAAATGAGAAAACGAGTCTATTCCTTAAAATAGGTAGAGTAGGAAGAAACTCAAGTGTGCCATATTTGCAAGTTTAACGACATTTTGGCGAAGTGATAAATTTTATGAAATATTAAATAATTCTTCGCGCCACACCTGCATTTGGCGAGGAAGTGAAAACAAGTCTTTGCTTTCTTTATTGCAACTCTTATGTTACCATTTTATTTTTAAATTTAAATGAACAGTTGGAGGCACTGCAGTCAATTGCCAATGGCTGCCGAAAAATATAAAACCAAGACCCACCTACTTTCTTGTATCCAATGAGAAATCTTTCTCGACTGTGCAAAATTAAAATAGGTTCCTCTTTGGCTAATTTCTCAAATTGGGAGACCAATTAAAGATAAGCAAGATGACGTATTCAAGCTTTATAACCAATGCCGCAATTGTGAATCCCATTCCTCAATTTTCATCTGCGTATCACCCCTTCCTAAAAATGGACAATCCTGAAAAAAGGAGGAGTCATAGGCCATCTCTGCGAAGTTGAATAATAATTACTGCATACAAAAACCTGTAATAGGTATATCATTTTACTGAAGCTGTTTTCACAAGTTGAATAGTCCTTCTTCTTGAGAAAACCAGTTAGAGCCACTATTTGGACATCAGAGTTTATTTATTGACTGCTATTTTCAGAAAAATCAGTCAAGCAGAGATCCAGCATGGGTAGCCACAGAAAGTAAGTTTTTTTTTTTTTGCGAACTTATTTTTCATAAAATTAAACTATTTTAAAATGATTTGCTTAAAAATGATCAGAGAAGCCTTCTGTAATGTTACTTTGTAAAAGAAAAGTCAAGTAAGGTCGTATGTTGCTCACATATCTGCAAAATATCCCAAAAATAAAAAAAT